>CM019179.2:23753967-23941110 GCA_009739505.2 Apolygus lucorum
GTGAGGAGTTGATGATATTATTTTTTGAGGTTTTTTTTTTTTCATTCTCAACTAAGGGGATGGTTGAATAATTTTAACCACGGATAGTAGAAGACACGGTAGGGGCCACGGGCCACGAGGTCGGGGAAACTCCAAGGGCCTCGACGTCATAAGTACCCAACACTCATGTCGCAGCCCTGTAAACGTTATTCTTAGTTCTGTTCGACCTTCCATTGACATAGTGTACTTACTGTCTTCATGTTAGTTCTCGTTTATTATGGTTTGCTGTGCAATTGCGGGATGTACATCTCATTCTCGACATTCGAAAGTACTAGAATTGAGCTTCTACACGATTCCCAAAGAAAATGCTACCAGGAAGAGATGGTTCGCCGCCTATAAACGAGCCGACTTTTTCAACGTCAACTCTGCTCGAGTATGTTCCAAACATTTCGACGAATCAGATTGTGAGTTAGATTTTTGGAGGGAATTTTTGGGACTGTCGAGAGATAATATAAAAAGAAAATTAAAGGCTGATGCCTTTATTGGCTGATGCCTTTGTGATTTTTAAAAGAAAATTAAAAGCTGGGGAGCCACCACTTTGCCTACGTCGTAAAATGTTGGCTGATCGCTTCTTACTCCAAATATCTAGCAAAGATGGAAAAGTTCTCAACGATATCCGAACATGGGCTATTGATAACTTGGTGGATCGATACTGGATGAAGAAACCCTCACCTCTCCTATGCATTAGTTTCACTAAGCTTAGTGACCAATTCCAGTGGTTAGCACACTCGCAAATCCCATACTCATACACCATTCCGCACGCATTCTTTAAACAACATACCAACACGCTCTGCCTACCAAGATCAGCCAACATGAACCCTGAAACACCTACCCAATATCTTCATGAATTCCTACAGAATAAATGGCCCAATTGCTTGGTTATCTTTACCAATGGATCGGTGCAGAATGGAGGTGTGGGATGTGCTTTCTACGACTGGATATCGAAAGCAGCTCACCAATTCAGTTTATGGCACCATGCTTCTATATACAGCGCCGAATCATTCGCCATACTCCGGGCGTTACAGTACGCAAATGACATGAGGAGCTCCTATCCAGGAACAATCATTCTCACAGACTCACAGAGCTTAGTCACCAAGCTTGATCATCTATCTGTCTCCTCAAAGATTACTCCATTAGAAGCTGGTATAATCAATAATATCATGACCTTGAGAAGAAACGGGAAAAGAATAGGTATCTGTTGGATCAAAGGGCATGCTGGATTATCAGGAAATGTAATCGTTGACACTCACGCAAAAGCCGCGGCATCAAGTCCGGAACCACCTCCCAGCCAGCAATACCCCTACTCTGACTACAGAAGGCAATTAGCCCAAGAACAGCTAAGTGCGTGGAAAACAGATTTCTCTTCCTATCCATCGGGGCAGAGATACAGGGAACTATTCCCTACCCCAAGCAGAACGCCATGGTTCAAGAACCCATACGGGCTGAAACCTAGAAAATTTTACACTGCGATAGGCTGACTCAGGAATGGTCACTGTGCAACAAGGAAGTATCTCTACAGGATTGGCAAGGCAGACTCGCCTTTGTGTCAGTTTTGCTTAGCTTGTGACGAAACTCCACAACATTTAATAATGGAATGCACGCCGATTTCATCTACCAGACTTCCCTTCCTAGAGGCCCTAACCACGAGGGCAACAAATCCTTTCAACCTAGACTCCATCTTGGCCGAAGAAAGAACAGACGTATATTGTCTTATTTATGACTCTATAATAAGTGCGAACATTTCATTATAGCTACAAAGTTGTATTTTTTATTTTATTTATTTATACTTTGATTTAATTAAAAAAGGTTGTTTTTTCCATGAATGATATTTAAATATATGAATAACTATGTATGTAATATAACAAAGTTCAAGGCTGTATGTTGATTCAAAGCCAAAAAAAAAAGGCTGATGCAGTGCCACATTTATTTGTACCAACTGGTCAAATCTCATCTGCACCACAACCAACTGCTCTCAATAACCGTAAAATGCGAGCTGAAAAACGGGCCAATCGTAACGAGGTACTTCAACTCATACAAAATTCTGTCGAAGAACATAATATGTTATAATATAAAGAAGTGGATAAGTGGATCTGGTTCAGTGGATGTTATAATAGTATTATAACATCCACTGAACCAGATCCACTTTCAGATTCAAATGCAGATGAACCAACAGATCAATTATTGCTACTTAGTTCATGTGCGGGAGATCGATCTGCAGAAATACTTTTCCTTACTGCAGAAAACTCGAAACTGAAGAAAGAAATACTAATCCTAAAAGAGCAATTACAATCCGCTAATATCGAAATTTCTCAGCTCAAAATACGTCACGATTTTCGAAGAAAAGTTTTCCCCATGACACCCAATGGTCAAGTGATGATGTTGCCATGGCTGTACCTTTGAGATGCATATCATTTAAAGCTTCTGTAGTTCGTCAGGAATGTAATGAAAATTCCCATCCCCAGTGAAAACTCAATAACGAAGTTCACGCCAAATTTCAATCCATCCAGGATTCCTTGATTTGAGTTTCCAACTATTCAAAGCCCAATCATCAATATTCACAAATTTTAAGAGAGATGTAGTGTTGTGTTTGGACGAAATGAAGGTCGCCAGTGATGTATGTTTCTATTCTGGACAAGAAATAATCAGAAGACCTCAATAATGTCCAAGTCATGATAGTAAGAAGTTTAGTCGGCAAGTGGATACAGCCGATATTTTTCGATTTCGATACACCGGTTACCACGAAGCTTTTGTTCGAAGCAATCAAGCTGATCGAAAACACTGGGTTTAAAATTCGAACAATTGTAAGTGACTTGGGTCCTTCAAACAGGCAGCTCTTGCGTGAACTTGCAAGTAATGTAAGTAAAGGACAACTACCCTTGAGAGGATTAGAATGAGGAACCACTTCAATCATGCCGACAGATAATTGGTGGAGAGTGGTTTTTCCCTGACAACAAGTAAGGTTTACGTGCCCTACCACTGCAGGGTTAGAACCCTGATGAAATTTGGACTATGTTCGAAAAATGCTCGAGAACCGTAAGAAACAGTGAAGATGCGGACGCACAGTAGTGTGAGTTTATGGGTCAAGTGATCAAAAATCAATTTGTGGAGAGTTCTGTTAGGGAAGGTTACTCTGATCATCGATTTCTTACTACTTCATATTTCAAGGAAAGAAAATTGCACAATAAATAATATCAGAAGAAGTTTATGAAAAATGCTGAAATTTTAAATTCAAAACAAAAGTAACATTTCACCAATTTTACAAAAGTTCAGGTACCGAAACATAGGTCTTTAGAAGTGCATTACACTGATTGATGAATCTAAATCGTCACTGTCATTAGCGCTGATGCTGGGGAGAGCGCTTCCACAACTCAGTTCCATAGCGTTAGATGTGCTTATGATGTGATGTATCAGTTCTGTGGATGGTGGTCGTGTCAATGAAGTTATCCCTAATCAGATACTGGTTGATGACTTCATAATCTTTTCTGTTCTTTTTTGTTGATATGAAAAATGCGAGGATGTGTTTTTTTTTTCCTCTCCACACTTTCCTGTGACTTTAATTTTTCAAAAAGCTTTCTATTAGGATTGAAAATTTCATAGAAAAAAAAGTCGCGGCTAGTCGCGGCAAATTCCAACGGGATTGAGTCAAGGGATAGTGCCAAAAAATTTTCAACAAATGCTCTAATTCCTCATTTCTCCTCTTTTTGAGAAATTCCCTATTTAATGTTAAGGTTTAAGAAGAAAAATTGGGAATTATTATTGTGACGATTTTACCGAGTGCTTAGGGGAAATTCATAGTTCAAAAATTATTAAAAAATGTCAATAAAGCACATACTTATGCAATGACTCGTCATGAAGAGCAATAAGACCTAACTTGTTGATATGACGGTATCCGCACTCATAATGAGCAGGTAGTTCATCGTTAGCGTTTTGGGTGAAATGAGTTATTAACATGAATGATCGCGGAACTTGCCCTCTGGTGATCCGTAAGGGGCTTGTGAGGTCAGGAAACATATTTAAACGTGCTCAAAGACTATCTGGGGATAGGTTCTTGCACTCCTTTCCAATGCTAATAGACGTTAGTTTTTAGGACGTCCCACAGTAAGACTTGGGCGTCCTTATGCGATCGATCTGGGGTGAAGGAGGACAACACTCAACAGAAAAAAAAAATAACCACACAGTAATCCGTTTTAGACCATTCTGAATCCAAATCCGCGAAAAAAACCATAGGTGTATGTCTGTGTGTGTGTGTGTGTGTGTGTGTGTGTGTGTGTGTATGTGTGTGTGTGTGTGTGTGTGACAAAATCTTGTGTCGTCTGCACAGCCCTTAGTTCTCAACCGATTTTCCTGGTTCTTTTTTTGTTCGACGCGGAAAACTATCTAGTTGTGCACTACGGCGACGGAGTTTTTAATTTTGCTTTTTAAGGGGGGGAAAGGGGGGGTTAATGCTTAAAAAACTTGTGTTTGCGGGGTAATCTTGTAAAATCTGCCCAGGCCTCAATTTCCAACCGATTTGCGTGTTTCTTCTTTTGTTTGACTAAAATAACTTCCGAGTTGTACATGATTTCACCAGAGTACCAAAATTTTCAAGGGGAGGGGATGGGTGGGGGTATAATATTCACAAAATATCCGATTTTTCAATATTTCGGTTCCTTTACTGCTTACTAATTGTACCCAACCTTTGAAATTGAGGAAAAATTCTCATTATACCTCTGGATTTTCATGAATTATTCTCTGTGCCACCATGGAACTAATAGTGGTGCCACCACTGTGCCAGGACACCATAAACCGCATATTTCGAGGGGTTTTTTTTGTGTTTCACCTTGAATACGGACGTTAACCTCGACGGACTGCCTATTAAAACTAATAGATGAAACTTCAATGTTAAGACGTATTTCCCCTTTGGTGCCAGACTGGCACCATTGGTGAGTGGAGGGGGGGGGGTGAACTCGAATTCGCATGTTGGGTGTTGTAGATCATGGATTTCAAAATGCTCTTCAGATTCGAGGCTCCCATGCCGCTAGAAATGTTTTAGTGGATAATGGTGAGGGGGGAGGGGGGGTCAGTATTTCTTATCTAAAATAATAAATAAATTACATCGAGTGAAACAGTTTTATCGCTTACCAACTGGTTAAACTGATCTAATGCTTATCCAATGGGACGTCCCCTGGAATGCATGCATTACTAAACAATATGTTTTCAATTTTTTACACATACAGTACTGTGGGACGGAGCGAGGTACTTATGACGTCACCACCCAGAGCGGCCGATATCGTGGCCCCTACCGTGTCTTCTAGTATCCGTGATTTTAACGGTTCTTGCTATGTGTCACACTCACAAAATGACTACTCCCTCATATACCTACCTAATGTTTCTGTTTCTATAACCATAGCTTCAAAGGTTTTTACGAAAATTAGATCAATAACTCATGCTGCATGAATGGACCTTTTGTCACCAGGACTCGGTGTGTTTCCTTGTTCTATTTCCTATCACCGCTGTCCCATACTTCGTCATCTACTCTCCCCGCTATCTTCCATCTCAACCCTTTCTCCTCCATACTTCCTCATCCTCCTTGTCCCATACTTCCTGGTATTATGAGCTCTAACTTACGTTCTCCCCCACATGTTGGGAGGATAAGCGAAGGAAATAAAAGGGCCACTAATCTATATTCTTCATATTTCTACCACCCTTCGTCCTATAACGGCTGACCTCTCCACAAAAAATCGCCTGAAGGCGTAAGAGATAGGAAAAAACGCGAAGAGGGGGAAGGGATATGGCGAAGAGGAAGGTTAAGTATTAAAAATGAATTTCATAAGTGATTTATCACTGGCAATTAGGCAAGTAGGTTGTGAGCTAATTGCATACTTGGGCCGTTAGCATTTTATAAATCACTTCCCGAGATTAGTTCTGGCTGCTGCGAGTTAGGAGGTGGGAGGAGCGGAAGGGTTGGATAAGGGAGGGATTGGATAAGGGAGGAGGCGGAGAGGGTAAATATCACCTTCCGGTAAATCCGTTTCATTAATTGCCGCCTCCTACAAATTTCGCGGGGGGGAGAAGCGGATAAGGTTCGGAGGGGAGCGCGGAAAAAGCGGCTTTTCCTACCAGTTATACCTCCTCCTCCGTTACCCCTCCCTTCAAACACCCAGCTAAACTCGTGGTTTGCGAATCCGCTCAACTTTCCGATTTGGTTCCCATTAATTTCCTACTCAGTTAAAAGGGACGACGGGATGACGGAGGGCGGACGGAGAGGGGACGACGGTCGAGGGCACCTGCTGCGCCAGCGAATATTAATTCCCTCTTTGTATGAAGGAACTATTGACATTTGAGTGTTCTCAAACACTCAACAAAAACACAAATACTCACTCCGTGGGCCGAGAAGTCGGGAACCCGCAGTGCGGACTCAGTAAATAGGACTTTCCTCTGAAAAGTTCAAGACATCCTGAATGACTAAAATAAAGAATTTTCCAAGTACTTTTAGCAAAGTTTCAAAACTGAAACTATTGCACTACTCTCAAAATGATTTAAATGTAAAATTTTGAAACATTTTTTCCAAGGAAATCCGTTTTGGGACATTCAACTACGATTTCTGAAGTTTAACACGTTTAGAGAACTTTCAAAGAAACCTAAGCTATTGCAATGGCTTCAAAATTTTAACGAATTTTCACAAAAAAAAAAAGCAATCGCAATGACCTCAAAATGTTTAAGGGGGTAATTTTATTTTAAATTTCACGGAAATCCGTTTTTGGAACATTTTACTTCGTATTATGAAGTTAAACACTTTTTCATGTGTGTATGTGTGGTAGTCCGATCGTAGATGCAAAAAATAATAATAACAATAAAATAAAAACGCATCAAAACGCTGCAAATTATTACACGAGGGTTTATTATTTTTTATTTTTCTATATATATCACTCATCTACAAAGCCACCAACCATCCAGCATGAAGAAAAACATCGTTCGCATTTCGGTCAGCTAAAATTTGAACGTAGATTAGCCCTCTTTTGCATTTCACACTCGTGTTTCTGATTTATCGTATGACCATCCATTAAATTATCGTAGGGAGCGAACGGTTTGTCCTACAGAGCTCCGCGTGGTCTCAAAAAATTCTAAACATTCTATAGAATCTTAAATTGAAGGAAAAACAATACCTTTATATCAAAATTTTTTGAGTTAGGGCGTTTTCAAAATTTCAAAATTCATTTTTGAACCCTTCGAAGTGACCTACATCAACCAAAATCTTCGGGGCACAACTAGACCCCAAATGGAGCCTACATACCAAATTTCATCAAAATCGGTCAATGCCAAGTGGCAAAAGTGCCGCGTACGGCGGACAGACGGCCAAATTTTCATTCGACATTTGGAATTTTTTTTTTTTAATATATTTGATGGTTTACCTTGAAACGTAAACCATCAAATTTTGAGGGGGTGTTAAAAAATTTTTTTCATGGTCGATTCCAAAGGATCATTATTGAAAATAATAAACCAAAATGAGATAATCGCAAAGTTGATCATATTAAAAGCTTATTAAATGAATAAGTTTTCAATACATTTGCCAGATTCCAGATTTTTAACGTGGAACATGTTTCAACCGAGAGCTAACTGGCTAAAATGCTCACGAAATTGTGTTACGAAAAAGCGACCCCCTCTATTTTGCAATGATTTCCAATTACAAGCTCGTCTTCATTCATGATTCGATTTTGGGATTCTACGTATCTTGAAACGTAAGCCAACAAATTTCGAGGGGGGAGGGGTTAAAATTGTTTTTCTTGGTCGATTCCAATGGTTTATTATTGAAAATAGTAAACCAGAAAATTGACGCTGTAAGTGCATCGCATCTAAAGCCCCCTTCAGTAACTACTAATGTTAACAAGACCCAGAGTTGCAATAGTATTTTATCAAGTTTTCTCAGCAACTTTTTCTGTATTAATCTACGTTCACATTTTTCATACAATTAAAGTTTGAGCATCAATCCACTGTCTCGTGCTGGAGTATTCATTAAAACAATGATCGGTTGTGCAAAACTTTCGTAATGATATGGTGACAAAAATATCAAATAATGTTTATTCGAGAGTGTATCGAGGGGCATGGTTATTTCAAAATGAAAGCACTTGAGAGATCCTAACCGTCTCTCGTCGGAATACGCTAGTAAATTATGAGGTATTTGGCGGAAATAGCATGTTTGAGACCCCTTCGACGTCACTCTGGTTTGTCAGGAAGGAAAAAATCGTCCCGTCACTCGGATTGAAGGCGACGCTTCTTTCGGATTGAACGGAAAAAGATAGGAGTAAGACAAATTGTATCGACCCTCACACCAACGTAGGAGTGTAGACACTATCGGTATCTACGCTCGGACACTACCGAGCACTCGATCTGTTCCCCCTTTTTTTTCCTCGTCGGACGCTCTCTAATCATAAAAGGTCTAAACGGAGACATCAGTCGTTTTTGTTGGTTCCATCACCTCTTGAGGGCGATATGATCGACGTCACGCGATGTTCGATTCCCCTTGACAAACGGCGGCACAAGGAATTTTCATCTTATCGGACGTGGGATTGATAGTCCCGGAAAACTTTGGAGTAAACAACTATGTCGCACTGCGAGTTCACAAGGGGCCTTTTACAAAAAGCGCCCCTTGTACCTCATTTTTTGAAATTGCACTGTCGGAACCGCAAAACCAAGATCTACACGTTGGTACTACTGGCTTTTCGACATCTCCATCCGTTACCGAAAGAGAGCACTATAAGCCCTTATGGAATTTAGAGAAACAAAGGAAAAAGTTCATAACCAAGGGGCGCTTGATGAGACCCTCAGTTGGTCGGCAGCGCATCACAATGTGATGGTGAACATGTCATTTTCGGGTAGGAGGCCAATTATTGGTATTATAAGTATTATACTGCCGTGCTAAGCCAGAAAGTCGTAACGTGGAAATTTGACCAAATTGAGTGATTGGTACCCGGGGGTTTTGAAGGTCGATTTCTATCGATTTTCGGAGTTTTAGAGTCGTATCTCTATTAGAAATGCCTCAAACAAGCCTCCCGACTTTCGCGTTAAGACGTGTTAACTTGATTTTGCTAAGCAACTAGTCG
This sequence comes from Apolygus lucorum, assembly GCA_009739505.2. NCBI lineage: Eukaryota > Metazoa > Arthropoda > Insecta > Hemiptera > Miridae > Apolygus > Apolygus lucorum. The sequence continues at coordinate 23,763,087 of CM019179.2, forward strand.
TATCAGAGCGATTCAGAAGAGGAAAACTCGTATCTTGACACTGATACGGGAATCTGCCAATTTCGACGATACGACTTCTCGCATTAAATCGGCATGATACGACTTTTTGCCTCTGAAAACTCAACATTTAGTGGTGACTCTACGTTTATACTCTAAGTGAATACACATTTATTTTTATTGATTCAGCAGTTTTTTCTTACACTTTGAACAGAGATATGAAATACGATTGACTTTGAACCAAGTAGGATGACAAAATAATCAATGTGAAATGGTTTCTTGAATTAAAATGTTAATTCAAATGAATTAATGTTTCAAGAATTAAAATGAACAGAATAGTCGTAACTTTGGGCTTACGAGAGCGTAATCTCTTATCATCGTTTTTTGACAATTTATACACAAAAATGTTCAATTTTGACTCCAGAAATCGATTCGGTAACTAATTTCTTTTAAGAAAAACCTATACTTGTGGTAAAAGGAGGAAAAATAATCCCGCGAAAGAATTATTTCGCCACGAAACCTATTAGGTCGTTTTCCCGAAAGTTAGGTGAAGTCAAGATACGACTTTCTGGCTTAGCACGGCAGAATATGCGTTTTACAAAAAGTACAACTTTTTGTACAAAGGGTCTAATGTGAATGGGCTCAACTTGATAAAGCAAGAAAACACAAGAGGCGCTTTTACAAATTCCAACGTTTTTTTGGTGATTTCACGTCATTCTCCCTATATTATTGGTTGGATCCGATTCAGTTCTTAGTTCCATCGATAGTACACTAAATTCTCAACAGAATGCGAAAAAAAATTAAAAATCTAGCTAAAATAGCAGTGACACAATTGAGTTGGGAAAAAAGTGAAATCTTCGAGCGTGTTTTACTTGTAATTTTAAAACATTGATAAGCACCCCTTGTACCCAAAAGCGCCCCTTGAGAACTCGCAGTGCGATGTGTTCTCATAGTTATTGGTTTTATTCACTAGCTGGACGACTTCAAAACATCCAAAAATAAGAAAGAGAAGTTCTTCTACTTTTTTGGTTTATAATTTTCAATAATGAATGTTTGGAATCAAGCGAGAAAAAATGTCTGCCAAGTGGGTGTGGCACATAGTTCTCTCGAACCCACATCCCGATTGTACAGATGATCCGATGCATAGTAGCTGATCACAAAACATCAGTATCTAAGTGCCTTGCACTACCCTCATAGGGGACCATCTACACGCCAACCCTCACAATGCCTGATAATGTCATCGAAATCAGGTGAAAAACGCTGCAAATTATTACACAATGGTTTATTATTTTTCTATATTGATCACTCGTCTGCAAAGCCAACATGAAGAAAAACATCGATCAGCTAAAATTTGAACGGAGATTAGGCCTCTTTTGCGATTCACACTCGTGTTTCTGATTTATCGTACGTCCAAACCTTAAATTCTCGTAGTGAGCAAACGGTTTGTCCTACAGAGCTCCGCGTGGTCTCAAAAAATTCTAAAAATTCTACAGAATCTTAAATTGAAGGAAAAACAATACTTTTATATCGAAATGTTCGATATCGAGTTAGGGCGTTTTCAAAATTTCAAAATTCATTTTTGAACCCTTAGAAGTGATTTACATCAACCAAAATCTTCGGGGCACAACTAGACTCCAAATGGAGACCAAATTTCATCAAAATCGGTCAATGCTAAGTGGCAAAAGTGCCGCCTACGGCGGACGGACGGCCAAATTTTTATTCGATTTTTGGATTCTACGTACCTTGAAACGTAAACCATCAAATTTTGAGGGGTGTTTAAAAAAATTTTTCTTGGTCGATTCCAAAGGTTCATTATTGAAAATAATAAACCAAAATGTATGACGTTAAGGCTGTTACATGGTTTTTACGTTTGCAGATGCGCAGAGGCTACCATCAACCCGGGGGCGATGATTTTCATAGGGTACCATCTCCACGCCAACCTGCACAATCCCTGAAAATGTCATTGAAATTGAATGTGACAGACAGGCACGGAACAAAAATTCTGCAGTAAGGTCGAAACGTGAAACACGAGTGGAAATTTTCATTTAGGAGAACATTTTGCTTCTGAGTCTACCAAGGTAGTATCAAGGTCAATTTTCAAAATTAAAACATAAGTTCTAAAAATGTGTTGTTAACAAATTGGACCATAGTAAAGTAAGTAAACAACCATTTCAGGTTGAATTTTCGTCCGACTGCCTTTCCTGGGAAGATCAGAATTGGTTCTGATGATTTGGCTACTTATTGCCTCAATAGGAGCGGGGTTTACCAACTGCCCAACCCGAAAAATTATCGATACCGATACCGCTCTCGAGCGGTCACCAATCCAGATAAATTTCCGGGCCGACTTCCGTGATCTCAGAGGAACCGGTTCACTAAACCAGCTAGCAGCCGTTGGCCATGGTGTCACTAGTTCCATCGAAAACATCTCAGGAATTCCACAGCTGCCCCAGGGTGTCACCAGAATAAGTAGATTTAAATTGCAATTTAAAAATTAATGGACAGAGTTGAATTTTTTGAACAATTTGTTTCATCATTTTTAAAGTTATCAAGCCAAAGAATGATGTTAAAACAAATGTTTTGTTATTTTTTATAACGATTTCCTTGGTCATTGTTGCTATAACTCTGTCTTGAGACTTCCCAAAGCCCACAAAAAAATTCTGCTGTCCATTTAATTTAATATTGCAATTCAATTTTGGTTACTCCGGTGAAATTTCGGGACAGCTGTGGAGTTCCTGTTTTCGGTGACTAGTGATACCATGGTCCAATTAGGGTTAAAAAATGTTGGTTACTTGTCTGTCTATCTGTGTGTCTGTAATAAAATCCTTGTAACTCGAAAAATATGCGAAGTTGTTTTCGGGATTGTATTGATTGTGCGGATCGGCGTGTAGATGGTCTCCTATGAGAATCGTGGCCCTAAAATCCTTGTAAGAACGGTAACTTCTACATTTTCCGGGATTGTACATGTTGACGTGTAGATGGTCTCCTTTGGGGTGGTGCAAGGTACTTGCAGATTATGTTGTTTGATTAGCTACTATGCATCGGATCATCTATGCAACCGGGTTGTGTTTACGAGGAAACTATGTGCCACACCCGACAGACTTTTTTTTTACCTTTTTTCCCCTCAAAAACTCCTAAACGTTAAAGCTTTCAATCGATCTACGTAGTCAAATTTTCATAACTGAATACCCTTAGAATTAATTTCTGTACAAAATTCCATTGTACAATTTCTCACTTCCTGGTTTCCCACGCATAAATAAATAAGCTCGCGGACGGCAGCGATATTCACCGCCAAGGAGATGAAAGGTTGCGAGGCGGAAACGCTGTTTGCTCTGCCCGTTGTTATTTTGACTACATTACCCACATCCTAACAGCGTGGGTCGCGGAGAGAGACCTGGACCAGCCTGACCGCATGACTGGCTTCGTATTCCCAACACGTGCCTCCTCGGGAGGTCGGACGACGTAAAAACGGAGGAGGGAGAGAAAAAAAAATTGAAAATTGGGACGAGAGGTTTTCGACTTCCTCGCTTATTGGATAGGAAGAGCTCAGCCTATTAGGGATCCAGAGAGGTAGATTGGGGGTAGAGGAGTGGCAAAAGGCCCTAAACGAGTATGGAGGATATTTTCATGTAGCTCAACTTGATATTCTTCTTCTTCTTGACTCTACAGTCCATTGAGACCTTGGCCTGTTCACATATCCTTCTTCAGACTAATTGCGGTCCCGTCCCACATCCTGAATCAACATCTTTCTTGCCCTTTCTCGCAATATCCGTCCTCCAGGAATCCGCCCTCTTGAATTTTCCTCATGGGGTCATTACAATGAACGTAAATAGATATATAAATTGATAAATACATACCTATATTATAATACGTAATAACATAAAATTATTACGAGATCTACTATTTTGTACTCGTACTTTCATATTAGTTGAAAGACTTGTCCTCAAACCAGGAGGCTACTTGGAGGAAATTGTATTAATTATTAATCATCAGTTTTGGTTTATTATTTTCAATAATAAGCCTTTGGAATCGAGCAAGAAAAAAAAAATTTTAACCCCCCCTCAAAATTTGATGTTTTACGTTTCAAGGTACGTAGAATCCGAAAATCGAATAAAAAAATTTCCGTCCGTCCGCCGTACGCCGTACGCCGTCCGCCGTACGCCGTCCGCCGTCCGCCGTACGCGGCACTTTTCTTAGCAACACTGGACCGATTTGGTTCAAATTTGGTATATGGGCTCCATTTGGGGTCTAGTTGTGCCGCGAAGCTTTTGGTTGATGTAGGTCACTTCTAAGGGGTGAAAATTAAGGGTTGAAATTTTCAAGAGTGCCCTAGCTCGAAAACTCTCGAAATAAAGGTATCGTTTTTTCACCAATTTTAAATAGTACAGAATTTTTAAAAATTTTTGAGACCACCCGGAGCTCTGTAGGACAAACCGTTCGGTCCCTACGAGTATTTGAAGGTTTTCCTTCGATAAAACAGAATCATGAGTGTGAATCGCAAAAGAGGTCTAATCGCCGTTCAAATTTTATCTGACTAAAATGCGATCGCTGTTCATTTCTTCGATTTGTATACAGTTTTGCCTTCTGCGTAACCAGTAATCAAATTTCCATATCTAGCTTTCTCGTATTTTTCGAATCGAGTGTGAAGCGTTTAGTTCTTTCTAATAAACTTGATTGTGAAGGTGTGAAGCCATTATAGTGTGGTAGGTAGTACCTACCAATAGGTAGGTGTGGTAGGTAAAAAAAATTGGTAGGTAAAACAATGTTTGTAGGTAAAAAACGCTGCAAATCATTGCTCACTGATCAGCTGAGTGAGCTCCGAAGCCATTTTCAATGCTATTGAATGGAAGTGCTCTTCCAGGCGTCTCCAGCATTCGAGGATATCTTCTTCACTCCTCACATCACTGATCAGCTGAGTGAGCTCCAAAGCCATTTTCAATCCTATTGAATGGAGGTGCTCTTCCAGGCGTCTCCAGCATTCGAGGAGATCTTCTTCACTCCTCACATCACTGATCAGCTGAGTGAGCTCGAAAGCCATTTTCAATCCTATTGAATGGAAGTGCTCTTCCAGGCGTCTCCAGCATTCGAGGAGATCTTCTTCACTCTGCAAGACCACTGATCAGCTGAGTGAGCTCCAAAGCCATTTTCAATCCTATTGAACGCAGGAGCTGAAATTTGAGAGGGAAGGTCAAGGGAGAATACAGATGGTGGTAGGTGCTATTGATGGAGAACCAGTGATCTATACAGAAGGATGATCTATACAGAAAATAATAAACCTTTGAGCAATGATTTGCAGCGTTTTTGACCAGGACAAATCCGGTTCTCGTAGTTTAGGTATTCAAATGTTTTCCTGATGATTATTGTTGTTGAGGTCTAACGATGGTCGTGACGTCTATCATTATGTCACCGCCCCTTAGTTTTGATTTGTTATTTTCAATAACGAACCTTTGGAATCGACCAAGAAAAAAAATTTTTCAACACCCCCTCAAAATTTGTTGGTTCACGTTTCAAGGTACGTAGAATCCTAAAATCGAATAAAAATTTGGCCGTCCGTCCGCCGTCCGCCTTGCGCGGCACTTTCCCCACCTAGCATTGACCGATTTTGATGAAATTTGGTAAGTAGGCTCCATTTGGGGTCTAGTTGTGCCCCGAAGATTTTGGTTGATGTAGGTCACTTCTAAGGGTGAAAAAATGAATTCAAAATGAAAACAAATGAATGAAAAAAAATGAAGAATGAAAATGAAAATGATGAAAAATGAATTCAATGAATTTTGAAATTTTGAAAACGCCCTAACTCAAAAAATGTTGATATAAGGGTATTGTTTTTCCTTCAATTTAAGATTCTATAGAATTTTTAGAATTTTTTGAGACCACCCGGAGCTCTGTAGGACAAATTGTTCGCCTTCTACGAGAAGTTTGGACGTACGATAAATCAGAAACACGAGTGTGAATCGCAAAAGAGGCCTAATCTCTGTTCAAATTATAGCTGACCGAAATACGATCAATGTTTTTCTTCATGTTGTAGGGTTGGTGGCTTTGCAGACGAGTGATCTATAGAAAAATAATAAACCATTGTGTAATAATTTGCAGCGTTTTCCCTTTTGGATGTTTGAGAACTTACGCAAAACAACAAAAAACATCACAAATCTCAACTCTTCCCAAACTAAGGTCTCAACTCTCCGCATCGAACAAAACCGCTGGTAACAGTCTTACTGATGAGACGAAAAGACTCCAATTTTCTGAATGTTCTCACAGACTAATCTGAAATATGCCTAGAAAACCAAAAAAGTCCTCCAAGTGGGTGTGGCACATAGCTTCCTCGTATCCATAACCCGATTATATAGATGATCAGATGCACAGTAGTTAATCTCAAAACACGAATCTCTAAGTACCTTCCACTACCCTCATAGGGGACCATCTACACGCTAATCTGGACAATCCTAGAAAATTTTATCAAATTCGGATGGAAAATTAAGTGAGTAGATGTATGTGATTGGATCAAAAAAATACTTAGCCACGGCTGGGATTCGAACCCGCGACCCCTGGGGGACAGTTTAAGTTACGGCTGTTACAAGTAATTCACGTTTGCGCATGCGCAGTCGCTTCTATCAGACCGGGGATGATGATTTTTATAGGGGACTATCTACAACCTAATCCACATAATCCCTGACAATTTCATCGAAATCGGGTGGAAAATGTAGAAGTTATGACCGTTACAAGGAAATTCACGTTTGCGCATGCGCAGTGGCTACTATCAGTCCGAAGGTGATGATTTTCGTAGGAGATCATCTGAATACTAGTCTGTAACATCCCTGAAAATTTCATTGGAATCGGATGGAAAATGTAGAAGTTATGGCCGTTACAAGGAATTCACGTTTGCGCATGCGCAGTCGCTTCTATCAGTCCGGGGATGATGATTTTCATAGGGGACCGTCTACACACCAACCCGCACAATCCCTGAAAATTTCATAGAAATCGGACAATAACTTCGTATAGTTATGCGCGTTACAAGGAATTCATGACAGACAGACAGACAGACAGACAGACAGACACGGAACCAAAATTGTTCAGAAAGGTCTAAAACGCAAAACGCGAGTGGAAATTTTGATTTTGGAGAACTTTTTTTTTTTCGTCCTTGAAAAGTGAAAACAAAGCTTCCGCTACCTTGGTAGACTCGGAAGCAATTACGGTAGATGATCGATGCCCACTGTGGAGATGGGAGTAAGACTGGGTTCTGCTGAACGCCAAAAACAACTGATAACACCTGTTGAGGAGGGTGAAATTTGCGCACTTTGAACTAATAACAGTGATAACTATCATCGGGAAGGTACTAAAATTGAGAATCTATAAGAACCAGGTCGCTAACTCGACATCAGCTCTCCTGGTGGCCGTATTCATAACTTTTTGGGAGAAGTCTCAACTCTCCCCTCTATTCCCAAGTCTCCCCACCTGACGGTATTTTTCGAAGTTGTTGATCATCCATCAGGATGATTTATCTGTCATTTAGCTAATATTTTTTTAATCATAGCTTTGAGGATTTCTTTGAAAATTTTTCATTAATTCATACTGCATGAATGGACTTAAGTGATTCCTTCTTGTGAAACTTCTGATTTTCGAGCACACCAGTCTCCCCTTCTGCATAGGCCTAATATCGTGCTTATTATGGATTTCCGCCGTACTTTCCTATAATTTTGCATTAATTTGCATTAATACTAAGCAATTGCACATATACGTTAGATTGAATATGCATGAGAGTCGTGGATAAGTAAATCCGAGTCGTTTTCACTGATAATAATACGATCTTACTCAGCTGTTAATCTACAAGGCGTGCTCCCCATAAAACGCTCGTTCCTCGGCATAATTCACTCTTAATTAAACATCACGCGGGGTGCGTTCGAGCGTGGTACTTTAAATAAATCATGTAGAACTCGAATCGACCCGGAATTATACAGAAAAGGGCAGCCCGAGAGACGATATCCGCCGTTCCATCTCAACGGGTCCAGATCTTCGCAGTTCCCTTTTGAAAGGTTAAAGTGAATCCCTGAACGCCGAATTAAATCTTGAAAACCGCAACACCGGAAATTTCCTTCAACTCGCGAATTTTAAATCGTGAAACCCTTCGGATGAACTCTGTCATGTGAACGTGAGGCCGTTTTCCAACCTGCTTTTGAAGTCTGCAGTTGAGGTAGTTCATTTCTCAACCTAAGTAATGGATAATTTTATATACCAACATAAAATAGCAGGAGAAAACCTCGGTGGATAGAGATGTAGCCGCATATTTAATTTATTCTATTACAAAGTTTTCCGATTAGACTGCCCTAGCTGCCATAAAACCATCGATCGGCAAGAACGACAGGTCAGTAAAGAGGTTGGAATTCTTTTGCATTCGTCAAATTTTCTGTCATTAGCTACACGTCCTGCTGCCCAACAAGGACATTGCGCTCTTCGTAATTCAACCGAAATTCGGTGAGCAAAACAAGGGACATTAGTGAAAAACGCTGCAAATTATTACACAATGGTTCATTATTTTTCTATATAGATCACTCGTCTACAAAGCCACCAACCATCCAACATGAAGAAAAACATCGATCGCTTTTCGGTCAGCTAAAATTTGAACAGAGATTAGGCCTCTTTTGCGATTCACACTCGTGTTTCTGATTTATCGTACGTAAAACCTTTAAATTCTCGTAGGGAGCGAACGGTTTTTCCTACAGGGCTCCGCGTGGTCTCAAAAAATTCTAAAATTTCTATAGCATCTTAAATTGAAGGAAAAACAATACCTTTATATCAACAATTTTTGAGTTAGGGCGTTTTCAAAATTTCAAATTTTAGTTTTGAACCTTTAGAAGTGACCTACATTAACCCAAATCTTTGGGGCATAACTAGAACCCAAATGGAGCCTACATAACAAATTTCATCAAAATCGGTCAATGCTAAGTGGCAAAAGTGCCGCGGACGGCGTACGGCGGACGGACGGCCACATTTTGGTTTATTATTTTCAATAATGAACCTTTGGAATCGACCAAGAAAAAAAAAATTTAACACCCCCTCAAAATTTGATGGTTTACATTTCAAGGTACGTAGAATCCAAAAATCGAATAAAAATTTGGCCGTCCGTCCGCCGTACGCCGTGCGCCGTACGCGGCACTTTTGCCACTTAGCATTGACCGATTTTGATGAAATTTGGTATGTAGGCTCCATTTGGGGTCTAGTTGTGCCCCGAAGCTTTTGGTTGATGTAGGTCACTTCTAAGGGTTCCAAAATCAATTTTGAAATTTTGAAAACGCCCTAACTCAAAAAATTTCGATATAAAGTTATTGCTTTTCCTTCAATTTTGGATTCTATAGAATTTTTAGAATTTTTTGGGACCACCCGGAGCTCTGTAGGACAAACCGTTCGCTCCCTACTTTTGTGAGGGTTTATATTGAAATATATATATATATATAAATCAAAACACGAGTGTGAATCGCAAAAGAGGCCTAATCTCCGTTCAAATTAAAGCTGACCGAAATGCGATCGATGGTTGGTGAATTTTTTTTTTTTGATTTTTTTTGATTTTTTTTTTTTTCATATTGGATGGTTGGTGATTTTGTAGACGAGTGATCTATATAGAAAAATAATAAACCATTGTGTAATAATTTGCAGCGTTTTATTCGATTTTTGGATTCTACGTACCTTGAAACGTAGACCATAAAATTTTGAGGGGGTGTTAAAAAAAATTTTTTCTTGGTCGATTCCAAAGGTTCATTATTGAGAATAATAAACCAAAATGGGAATTTTATCATTGACCAGGAGTTACACACGGATTCCGAATTTTGGCGGTGAGTGATATGATTTGTGAGTCCTGGTATTCTCGGTAGGGTCGCCGCAGTCGCGGGTCCGATAGATCAGGGGCCAGAATCTCCCCTACTTGGGAGCCGTCTTCCATCTGCTGTAGGCGGAGGGAGTTGAGCAATCCTGATTGGATCGACTCTTATCAATCCGAAATAGTAGATATTTGTAAGACTATGCCACCACTCTTTTGGATGAAATGTCTTTACCATTCTCTCATCGCGCAACTTTATCAAAATATTATTATGATACGACTTATATCACCTGAGTCACCACAACTAACACTATCACACATCAAACTTGTGTTTACAGACGGTACACATAGACAGTTATACAGCCATGATTCAATCTGGTTTCGCCGAGATGAGATTCCTTCCGTCGCAAAGGGAACATTCCCCGAGCTGGCGTACAAACCGACTCCTCCCGAGTTCTCAGTAACTGCTGAGAGGCGGCCCCGAATATTTTGTTTAGATAACAAAACAAGTTAAAGGATGATGAGGCTGCGGAGGAGGATGTACAAAAGCCGAGCATACGTTTGAATAAGCCGAGCTCGGTGAGGAGGCACGCGAGGAGGGAGGGGACGTTGATTTACAGCCTCCTCTTTAATCTTGGTCGCTAATCTCGTACCTCCGCCTCCTCCACCTCCTCGCCCTACAAACTACTACACGCCCTTTCCCGGTTTTCCCTTTCTGAAAACCACCTCCCCTCACCTGGTGTTTATTTAGTGCGACAATGGTCCTTCTGGCCTTTCGCGCGTTGTTCCGCCAGTTTTATCCCTCCTCCTCCTCATCTCTTAACGCTCCCGACATCTCTCAGAGGAAACCTCGAGGTCGTGTTCTCTCCTCATTTCGCCGACCCCTTATTTTCACTTGTCGCGCGTCCTAAATGACAAATCGCGGCGCAGACATTGAAACATCCACGAGAGTCTGCAAGTAAAACCCCGAGCGACACAGAATTCAACTTACAGCCACCGAATTTACAAAAAGGTTAAGCAGGAAACTCGAATGTGTGTTTTCAAAGAATCGAGTACGAGGTGAGGTCAAAACGTCCAAGACTTTTGCTTCCGAGTCCAAGGGCGGAATTCATAGACAAGGCTTGAATGTGAGCGAGCACTCAATTATCTGAGTTGAGGGTCGGCCTCGACTCAACAGTCCGTATTCATAGTTGATTGAGACGGCCCACTTAATGTTGTGGTCGCCTGAGTGCACACTGAGCCTGAGGGGACGCTCAGGGGCTACTCAACTCATTTTCACCTTAAGTTGGCAGCCTTGGTGGGGATATTTCCCTGTTTCAAGGATATTTTGGGTAAAAAGCACGGGGAAATTTCCCTCTCGTATTCTGCACCGATCGTGAGTTATAACCCTGTCACCGGTTCTCCGTGGTTATAACAGTAATGAAAAGCTTCTTATTGCATTTTCGTTACAGTGGATGTGCATGCTAATTTCTCTATTTTGTCCGATTTCCTACAAGTAACCATTAGTTTTGAGTTAATAGCAGTGGTGAATCAATCAAATTGAAGTCTGTTCAATTATATGAGGGTGCTGACATTTTTTCGGAGGTTTGTAACTTGATTTCTATCTCGGGAATTTCATCAGTTGGAATGAATTTGCTGCCATCGGATTCTATATTGCTCTGAAGAAGGTGAGAAATTATGATTAAATTAGTAGTAAAAGTATGTATCTATATGTAGGTACGATACGAAAGAAAGAACCACTATTCAAAGTAATAAACACAAAAAGACATTTTGGTATCCTTTTTATGAGTGTTCTTAGGCATAATTTAACCCATTGATTGTTTCAGACAAATCAACTTCTCCCGGCCGAATGAAGAAGGTTTATCCACAAGCAAATATACGAATATTTATGACGTTTGGAACCCTTCAACACTTTTACCTACCTACTTATTTATTCACCTGTGTGAAACAATATAAAGCCCGAAATAAAATCGTACCTATATGGATGTATTTTTATTCAACTTGTGCTTTATTACCAACCCATATAATTTTCTACAAGTATTTTCTACTTTATCATTTTACTAGATCGTAAAACAAGAACGAGTATTGAGAATGAAGGCGAGAATGTTTGACAACTTCAAGAAAGAAACTCACAATTTCGGAAGATTTCACCGAGTTCACGGAGAAAATAATATTATAAAATAATAATAATATTATTTTTCAATATTATTGAAAAGACTGTTACAAGGAAATTCAAGTTTGTGATGATCTTCATTGGATATTTTTGACGGAAAAACTCACCTAATCGCCTTATTTTTATTAGACAAACAAAATAGATAGGTAGTTGACTTGCTGTACACTATTTTCAGTAGGGAAATCTGATAATAACTGTGGCTGAGGGGCACTTAAGGTAACTCCGGCCAGCACTCAGGATTTTGCCCCGTTGAGTCGAGGGTGGGCCTCAACTCAACGCTGAGTTTGGGTTATGAATACCGTTGAGTGCGCCCCTAGAATTCGCACTGAGTGCTCCCTCAGGGCGCCCTCAAATCTTGTCTATGAATACAAATGAGTGCCCGCCAACCCTTATCGATGCATTTGAGGGTGCACTCAGACTTAAGTAATGACTATGAATTCCGCCCTAAAAGGTTGAAAAAAAGCTGCAAATTATTACACAAATTTTATCATTTTTATGATAGATCACTCGCCTGCAAAGAACACAGCTTTGCCATTGTCACTACCAACCAACCTAATTTTGCTTCACATTCAAGTTTAATTTAATGAAATAAACGCTTCACACTCAATTTTTAAAAATGGTTGCTAAGGAAGCAAACCTGAGTACAACTCGAAGAAACGAACAACGATCTTTGGTCAGCTAAAATTTGAACGGAGATTAGGGCTCTCTTGCGATTCACACTCGTGTTTCCGATTTATCATAAGCCCAAGCCTTAAGTTGACATAGGGACCGAACGGTTAGTCCCACAAAGCTCCGAGTGGTCACATTCGATTCTAAAAATTCAATGCTATCTTGAATTGATGGAAAAACAATACCTTTATATATTTTTTGAGCTAGGGCGTTTTCAAAATTTCAACCATAATTTGTCAACCCTTAGAAGTGACTGACATCAACCAAAAGCTTCGGACCCCATATACCAAATTTCATCAAAATCGGTCCATGGGAACTAAGGAAAACGCGGACACGGAACAATTTTTGGATTCTACGTACCTTTAAACGTAAACCAACAAATTTTTAGGGGGGGGGGGGGCACAAATTTTTGTTTCTAGGTCGATTCCAAAGGTTTATTGGGTATTGAAAATAATAAACCAAAAAATGAAAATTACTTAGCAACGCTATCTGTAGGATTTTGAGGTGCACTTTCTGTACATGCAGTCCTTTATCCCCGTCTAAAAACAGGTTGTAGTTACGGTTTACCCGAGAAAAACCACTTCATTGAATTCACGAGTGGGGAACAACACCATGATTGCGGTATAAGTGACTACTCAGGCCGAGATATCGACAGTAACATTGTAAATCCTACAAAAATTAAAAATCCTGAAAAATTGAAAAAAAGAAATTTTTCAGTGGACGAAAAGAAAAATCGTGAAAAAGTGATCTCTTGTAGTGACGTTAGCGTGATGCTTATGTTAACATATTATGTTAAGTTGGCAAGGTTACTAAGTAAACCTTTGTGACGCGTTTAGCTCCTTGTCTATTTCAAATTTTTTTCTCCTTTAAGATAAGATATTTTTTGTTTTTCATGTTCCTATTTTCATGATAGAAGTTGTGCAAGAATGGATGGACTTATGGTGGAGTCCATTATTCCTGAGGAGGAACTTGAGCAGGTATTCGATGTCACTGCTAGATGAAAAGCCCCCCATTTCAGAAATTCTACATTCGAGCGTTTTCAACTTAAGAACATGGTAGAAGAGGAAGTTCTTGTCAACTTCCGGTGCAAACACCACGATGTACCAAAACTGACTTGAAGATTCAACATATCTACTTAGACAATCTAGTACTCCCTTATAGACCAAATTTTCCGAACGTGTGAAGTGAACGATCGCGAACGTCTGAAGATATTATTCATCTTTTTTGAATTTATTATTTATTTTTATTATTATTGATATATTATAAGTAGATGTTATTTAATATTAATCAATAATCAACTGCACATAATATATAGATACCAATAAAATAAATAAAGAAGTATAGTACTACCTACCAACTGATGTAAGAACTATTGGAGAAAAATTGGAACCCAGAGTAAATTAAACAATAATGCGAATAGAATTAAAATAACTTCAAAGTTAATGACGAAGTGGTTTGGTAGTGGTACAAACAGATCTTTTCAGTTCAACCTCCAATTTTGCGTTGAGTAATGATTGCTCTTTTCTGCCTTGAAGTGTCCATGGAAGAAGAAAAACAATTCCTTCTACTCTGAGGTTATCCTCGCGTACCCCGCACACCCTCTCATAGACAACCGATTTTTTTTCAAAAAAGTTGGCTTTTGGCGTCAAGGAAACTTCGCGTGTGGGACTAGATACGTGGAAACGAAACGGCAAGTACAAAAATACTCTGATAACAAGCTGGTGGAACTTAAATCCTATTTGCAAGACTTCTGTGCACAAATTTCGTATTGATTTTGGTATTTATAACGTGACGGTTTTGATCCAAACCTAAATCGACGTCCGTCCTTGATACGAATTTCAGTTATTTATGACCATCAACACACTTACTGCAGTTGTGGACCTTACAATTATTATACAATAAATTGCTCGAGTATCGACTCGATCTTTTCAAAATCAATTTGATTGTAACCTTTGGGAAACGCTGATTGACGCTGCCCCAACTCCCTTCTTAACCCTCCTAATCTCACTCATTTCCCCCACTCACTCCTCGTTTTATTGAATAACCTGAAAGTTAACTACCTTCCCTCTCCCTCAATCCTCCCCTAAATGGAATTACACTTTTCTCCTACCCACCACCAAACCACCTCACCTCCATACCCACGTCTCCACTTCACTCAGCTTATGTAAAACTTGTTTTGGGGCTGAAGACTTTAGGAAGCTACATTTCAAGCCTTTCTGGAGAGAGGCGAGCGGATCAAGTTATTCAGAGGACGGTAATCGTTTTACAAAGTTTTTCAGTGGCATTCAACCAACTTTTTCATCCCCTTTTTTCCTCACCCCCTATCACGAAGGATCAACTTACACGAAAATGATTTCACGGTTTAAAGGGTTTCCGCCCGAAAAACATCGAGTGAATATTCAGAGAAGTTTTTAAGGTCCTCCCAATACATTTTCGACGTAAAAACTATAGCGTTTGAGGCTCTATGTGCCCGTACAAAACATCGGACCCTGTAATACCCCACTTTCGTACGGGGAGGTTTTCCTACGGGCAATTTTGCGGAAAATGGCACTGTCTCTCTCAACAGTTACGACCTTATCTCGGGACGGGAAACACTTTTCTCGATCCATTTTCCTCTGCTCGGAGGTTCCTTGGTGAAATTACGTACCTTGGGAAAATGACCTGGACTTGCTAGACCTTATAAATCGCCTTGGAGTTTCTTTTCACCTCCGCGGTTTTCCCTTTCATATTTGTCGCAGTATGAATTGCGTTCGGAATTCGAAATGATGAGCAGAGCCTGATAAATTGAATGATGGTCAAGTTTAGAAGATAGTAGTTTTAGTACGTTTAGGAGCACAGTAGTGTACGACAAGTCTTCTGACAAGAAAAAACAAATTTATTCCTAACCACTACATCTTTACAGAATATGAAATATGTTTTTACATCCATTAAAACTGACAACTGTAGACATTTAATTGGTTTTTGCAGTGATTGATAATTGCGGTACCTATGTAACAGGAGAATTTAGGAATAACGACCTCGTCCTAGAATACTTCAACAACCAAATAATTGTTGGTCATTTCGAGTTAGGAATTTTTTTTTTAAATTGGGACAGGGCAAGCCCCTAATCACTTAGACCATAAGTCTGATCTATTGTGACAGGATTCCCTTTTCACTCAAGTGCCCGTTTGAAAACCTCTTCTTTCGGCCGGGACAATACTAACCTTGCCGAAATGCCGGAATCTGGTAGATGCTACAGCAGGGCACTCGCAGAAGATGTATTCTGCTGTCTCGACACCTTCGCAGCAGAGCCGACATTCAACTGTCCTGGCTTTGCCCATCTTGTTGAGATGGTTTCTCACGGGGCAATGGCCAGTAGGGAGACCCGCTATGGTGCGTTGGTCCTTCCTCCTCAGTGACAACAGAGCTATTGCTCAATTTTTAGAGATGGTGATCAGCTGCTTGCCTTGGCTCTGCTTTGGAGTGTTGCGCCAGTTTGTAGCTCTCTTACTGATCTCCCATTTCTGGACCTGTCGAGTAATGAAGCTCTTGGTAACCCCAAGTAGGAGTTCAGGACCGAAACATTGGGACACCGATCCCTGCTTAGCAATTCGATCGGCTTCTCATTGCCATCTACTCCCTCATGGCCAGGGACCCAGAGCAAAGTCAACTTATTGCCCCTAGCCGCGGCCTTTAGGGAGTCCATACAATCCCAGGTTAGCCTTGATGATATTTAGTAGGCTGCAATGGCCTTTAGGGCTGCCTGGCTATCAGACATTATGTAAATTCTCGCAACTCTGAGTCGTTTTTTGGCGATCTCTCTCAGCATTCACGATTATTAATGATCACTCTAAAGGGTAGGTCAAAGTTCATTCTCTCTGACACAATGTCAGGAACTGACATACCCACTGGATCGGTGTGGACTTGGCCATTACTTCCAGGTGGCTCCCTTTACAGGAGGGCAGTTTGAGTTCTCCCGAGTGCAGCATTCTGGTAGCCCCCAGGAAGCCTGTCCTCTGAACAAAGATGTGGAGAGGGGTGAGGTCAAGAAGAACCTCTAGTGCTGCTGTAGGGGTGGTACTCTAGGAATTGGTTCGAAGCTCATCTCCTAAGGAGAGTACCATGCCCAGATTGCATCGTTGGCCTCCAGAGAGCAGATGAATCAGTACACCATTGAAGGGAAAAAGGAGATACGCCGTACTACGACTTTTGGTTTATTATTTTAACCCTCCTCAAAACTTGTAGGTTTACGTTTCAAGGTACGTAGAATCCAAAAATCGAATAAAAACCCGTACAAGGCACTTTCCTCAATAACTAAGGGTCAATTTTGATGGAATTTGGTATATGGGCTCCATTTGGGGTCTAGTTGTGCCTTGAAGCTTTTGGATGATGTCATCACTTCTACGGGTATAAAAATAAGGGCTGACATTTTTAAAACGCCGAAGCTCAAAAACGTTCGATAAAAAGGTATTGTATTTTCATCAATTTAAAATAGTATTGAATTTTTAGAATCGAATGAGACCACCCAGAGCTCAAATGGGAATGGATTGGGCAGCCTTGTGTCATCTCCACCATCATCTCCTAGGAGTTGGAGCCCTTTTTGGCGTTCAACTTGCCACACGGAAAAAATTGTGGTTCATATTTCATTCGATGTCGTAGGTAATAAAGTTCGAGAAGTGTAAAAAACAACGCTCAGTTTCTTGTTTTTCTTTGTTTCACCAGGATTTATTTTGATTTTTAGGAAATACCGTTTGAAAAACTGAAATTCGGTACGGTTAATAGCAAACTCCAAAAATTTTCTCATTTCTCCTGCGCTCATGTTTACTGGTACCGAACAGGCCCCTGAAAGGTTGATAGTTTTGAGTTTTGACACCACCGAATAATTTCTAAATTCTGGTTTCTGTTGAAAAGACGGAGGTGTGCAGTAATCTTGATATTCAGCTCGTTTTTAATAACTAAGATGAAGGGTGACGCCGAGTGACTCTTTTGTTTATTAATAGAAAAGGAAAAAAAAATATATTAAAAAGGAGAGGAATTTCATTCGACCTTCTCGATGAAAAGCCGCAGGGTAAAACAAGCAAAGGATTTACCGAGGGATTTGCCAGGAAAGAGTGGAGGTGAACTTTGTAGGAGGGGAACTCTGTAAGGGAGTCAGTAGGACCTGTGATTAATTTCGGTCGTTAAGACTTTTTCGTCAGGTAATCCTGCTAAACAAGGGGCGACAGCCACCGAGCTGAACCCTTCACTCGGTCACTCTCACTCATTCCTCATCCTTCACTCACCTTCTCGCTCTTTCAAGCCGTGAAGAGCCGTTCTTGTTCCATTCCACTTGTTCCATTCCACTAACAGTGACACTTTTGTAACAGTTATATTCGATGGTTTCCAACGTTTAACAGTTTTAGCTGGATCAATTAAAAAGCTGAAAAATTCAGTTGGCCTTTTATGAGTGAATGTCTTTTTGCTTCCAGTTTTGCTCGGTGTGGTGTAAGTTTCTTTACGTAGAATATGACACTATTATTATGTATTTGTTCAATTCTTTGTGAAACGCGCTTTGTCACGGTTTTATCAATTGACTACGGTTGGCTTACGCAACGGCGTACGGAAGGTCGTTTTTGCACATGGTTTTTTTGGCGGATTTGGATTTAAAATGGTCTAAAACCAGGGGCGTTGGGTGACCCCTGAAAGTGGTGGGGCACTAAACTAGAAAATGAACGAACTTGGCCCTAAGAAGTCACACATACTTTTGAGTCACATGGTATTGGATGTTCCTTTGAATACGGTTGAACTATTCATATGTTCTTTCAAAATTGAGTCAAAATTGGCAGTCATATCAACCAATCCTAGAAAAACCTCTCTGTTAAGGGACTCCTGTTTTTCACAGTGCCCTCTGAGTCCCAATTCATGCTAACCACAAAATTTTATGCAATCTATGAGCCTGGAAAGCACATGCCGGTTCCGGTCAACTTCCTTATTGTGGCGCCTCAACATGAGTTGATGTGCGGAATCCAACTGAGTAGCAATGTTAACCCTACCTAGTAGAGCGAAATCTGTGCTATTTTTTAAATGAAGTTTACTCATTTCGTGACCTTTTATTTTCTCAGACAAATGTTTCAAGTCTGTGATGCCTTGTCCATGAATACTTCCCACCCATAAGCAAGCAACGAAAACAGAACAATGCATTCTTAATGGGACATCCTGTGAGCTACTCAGCTTTGTTATAAACATCAATACGGAATTTTCTGGTGCCAACAATATTGTTCCCTTTATTTACTGATTGGGCAATGTTGAGTACAGGTTTATCCCTTCCTAAACTTTTAATCAAAATCCTATCATCGTAGGAAAAAGTCGAAAATTTCGACTGGATACTGACCACAGTATTCATTGGAGTACCTAACCTAACAGTAAAACCTCAATGAAATGTAAAAACTAAATGTTAAAACGTAACAAAAACAAAAATGAAATCAGAAAATTAGGGTGGTAGAATGTATAAAAGTAAAACTTATCTGTTAGCCATTGCAAAAGGATGAACTGTAGCTGTAGCGCGAACGCAAAAAGGAAAAACACAGTTTTAAATGAACTGAGTTTGAACTTCGACTTTGTGAAGCAAGATAAGAAACTGATAAGGAGAGGAGTTGAATGTTTGACATGGACCCAGTATCCCATGGGATACTCCACGATGTTTGAGCATCCATCCATCTAAATTGAATCAAAATGTGTCTCGATCAGAGAGAATAGTAAATCGATTTTGTCTTCCCTGGCATGGGCCGAGAAAGGGGTGGGGGGCCTGTATATTCACACTATTGCGCATGCGCAGACGGGACAAAACTGAAAATAAAAAACAATCACTATCGCAACACTGGGGTCTCGCCATAGATCAAGGACAGATCTTGGAAATTCGGGAATTGGCAATCGATTTACCTATCGATTCCATCCTCTTCTTCGATTCCTATCGAACCTATCGATTCCTACTTCTTCTTCTCCTCTCTAGTCACTGGCCGTCATGGACTCAAGTGGATTCTAAGTCCATGAAGACTAGTTCCATGGCCTCGGGTGACTACTTCCATTCTACTACATCTTTCAATTTCTAACATGGAAGTTTGACATAACTACATGTCAGTTATGAAAGATCCATGTATACACTTATAAAAGATCCATGCTTCCATGAAGTATCAGTGAGTTTTGAGGAAAAAAAACTGTCTACTGGGGAATTTTTTCTACTCTGGGGGAACACTTTTTCAAGGGAGTTTTTTCAACTTTGAGATAAGTACAGATGTAACTTACAGAGAGAGAAATTATGCCGGGGCTAGACCCTGAGTGGCCTTATGGACGCCACGCCCCTGTCCAAAACGGATTACCATATGGTTATTTTGCTTCCGAGTCTAGCAAGGTAGCGGAAGCATTATCTCTAGTTTTCGAGGTTGGAAACAAAAATGTCCCCAAAACCTAAATTTCCACTAGCGTTTTACATTTTAGGCCTTCCTGAACAATTATGGTTTAGTGTCTGAACCAAAATCATCATGAAATCCTTGTAACGAACAAAACTATACAAAGTTGTTGTCCAATTTCGATGAAATTTTCAGGAATTGTACAGATTGGGGTGTAGATGGTCTTCTATGAAAACCATTGCCTCCCGACTGATGGTAGCCACTGCGCATGCCCAAATGTGGAATTCTTGTAAAAGCCACAACTTCTACATTTTTCATCCGAATTCGATGTAATTTTCAGAAATTGTGTGGGTTGGCCTGTAAGTGGTCTCCTATGAGAATCATCTCATATGATCATTCAATTATTAGTCATTTTATTTATGTAATTATACCTAAATAATCTCATGATTTTATCTTAATCTTCAAAATAACCCTTTTGGTTACTAAATACAGCGAGAATTTCTGTTCCTACGTGTTGTTACTGTTCCGAAGCTTGACGATTGGCCATCTTTCACAAAATTATGGGGACAGGGGGACTATCTTCGTATAGTCAGAACTGTCCTGCCCGAAGCAGGACCTCTAAAAATAGTCCCCAATCCGTTTTAACTTGAGAAATGTTTTCTAATTAGATCTTGGTGGGACTCCGAATAACTCAGAGGCCGAGAGACTGGGAACTTGAAAGGCTGCGGAAGATATGGTGGTGAATTGTGGGGAAATTGGGTGGAGAAAATCGGAACTGGGGTTTTCTGGTTGAACTTTCAGAAAGAACTGTTACCCCCTGTCTACTTAGTTGGGTGACTGAGTCTGGGAAATCCTCTGTCGTGGACTTGAAAAGCCTCGTAGGACTGACCACTCACCACCAACCTCTGACCACTCATCACTGACCACTCACATTCACCACACTTCACAAACAGCCTGAAGCACCAGCTCTCATCTTCTCATTTACTGGCTGATTACCTCTAGGTCCGTGGGTGGATCTCAAACGAAGCTCATCCCGCTGTTCTTCTGCGAGTATTTCTTTAACCGTTCGCTCAAATTCATTTGGTGTCCTATTCGCTCGGGGAGAGTTTTCCATCTCCTTTTTAGGAGCTTCACAAAAATTTTTCTTACGAGACTACCAAAGTATGAGAAGTAATGTTTTTACTTCTAGGGGGTGAACAAAAATTCCCCCAAAATCAAAATGTCTTCGAGGAATTAACTGTTTTTAAGTGGATAAAATTTAATAAATTTTATCCACCTTTCATTTACTGTTTCAAGTTATTCTAAGTGAGGCAAGAAAAACAGGAAGAAATCTGTTCCAGTACCTTTTTGTAAAGAGTTTAAAAATCAAATTAAGTCTTAGTACCATCAACCTTCGATACTACTGGAAACTAAACTGTCATTTCAATCTGAAAAAAGCTGTAGTAATTATATCAGATAGGCTTTTCAACCATTTATAAGAGAGATAAATCAGTATGGTGACTGATGACAAAGAAAAAATTGACCTTAAAAATTATCAGTAGGATGTATCTTTACTGAAACCCCCCATTTTGTACTACCTATTGAATCAATGTAAATTTCTCATTGATTCTTAGATAGCTTAAAAGCTCTGTAGGGAGAAACATTCAACGTATTCATGGATTATGAATAGAAGATCTATATTGTGCAATACTGTTGCATCTGAATACCTCTTGAAATTTAATTAGGAAAAGCTAAAGAAATATTCATAATTAAACAATTATTGATCAATATCAGTTGAAACGGTTTATGGAATATTTTCTCACAGGGACATTTAAACACGTCAAGTAGAAATGGCTGTAAGTTCCAAGTCAACTTCCACAAAATACGATACAGAGAAGCTAGACAAAAATGAATACCTTAGAGGACTGTACGGAGATACCTTAGAAGATGAATCCTGCAAGTTAGTCTGAAGCACCTCGTATGGCTCAGCTCCGGAATTGGATTTACCTACTCCCAGTTTTTCCCTGAGTTTCTTCTCTCATTCTTATACATACGTTGAGCGAACGGTGGGATCCCCAGTGACCTTTTGAGGTACGTAATTACGTATTCAACGTCCCCTTCCCCTTTACCTCTCCTATCGTTCTCCGTTTCTGACGTAGTTTGTGACACGAGTCTTTCCCTCTTATGAATAAAACGACACGATTTTTTTACCCGTTTTTCCTTCTCAAAAAAGGACGAAAAATCCCTTTTATGGCCTCGGAGTTGTGCGTCTCCGTCACACATACATCTCGGGATTACAAACATACATCGTCGGATGGTGGATGGCGAGCGCGTTCACCTGTTTCTGCGGGAGTGTTGTGTCTTTTTTATGGGTTCGGAGCTCCCGATGGGGCACGCAGCGCTCGGCCCTTAAAATTGAAAGCAGTAACGGCGGCGGAATTGAAGGGCAGGGTTGTGGACCGGGAATGAAGAATGGTGGGGGTTAGTAGGGATATGAGATAGGTATTATAGTGGTGGAGTTGAGGTATGTTGGTAGTGGACATGAGATAGGTATGGTAGCAGTGGAGATGAGATAGGTATGGTAGTAGTAGGGATGAGAGGTATGACAGCAGTAGATATGAGATAGGTATGGTAGCAGTAGAGATGAGATAGGTATGGTAGCAGTAGAGATGAGATAGGTATGGTAGCAGTAGAGAAGAGATAGATATGACAGCAGTGGAGATGAGATAGGTATGGTAGCAGTAGAGATGAGATAGGTATGGTAGTAGTAGGGATGAGATAGGTATGACAGCAGTGGAGATGAGATAGGTATGGTAGCAGTAGAGAAGAGATAGATATGGTAGCAGTAGAGAAGAGATAGATATGACAGCAGTGGAGATGAGATAGATATGGTAGCAGTAGATATGAGATAGGTATGACAGCAGTAGAGATGAGATAGGTATGGTAGCAGTAGAGATGAGATAGGTATGGTAGCAGTAGAGAAGAGATAGATATGACAGCAGTGGAGATGAGATAGATATGGTAGCAGTAGAGATGAGATAGGTATGGTAGAAGTAGGGATGAGATAGGTATGACAGCAGTGGAGATGAGATAGGTATGGTAGCAGTAGAGAAGATATAGATATGACAGCAGTGGAGATGAGATAGGTATGGTAGCAGTAGAGAAGAGATAGATATGACAGCAGTGGAGATGAGATAGATATGGTAGCAGTAGAGATGAGATAGGTATGGTAGTAGTAGGGATGAGATAGGTATGACAGCAGTGGAGATGAGATAGGTATGGTAGCAGTTGAGAAGATATAGATATGACAGCAGTGGAGATGAGATTAGATATGGTAGCAGTAGAGATGAGATAGGTATGGTAGTAGTAGGGATGAGATAGGTATGACAGCAGTGGAGATGAGATAGGTATGGTAGCAGTAGAGAAGAGATAGGTATGACAGCAGTGGAGATGAGATAGGTATGGTAGCAGTAGAGATGAGATAGATAGGACAGCAGTGGAGATGAACTTAAAGTTATTTTTTGCTTCCGAGTCTACCAAGGTAGCGGAAGCTTTGTTTTCACTTTTCAAGGACGAAAAAAAAAAGTTCTCCAAAATCAAAATTTTCACTCGCGTTTTGCGTTTTAGACCTTTCTGAACAATTTTGGTTCAGTGTCTGTGTGTCTGTCTGTCTGTCTGTCTGTCTGTCTGTCTGTCATGAATTCCTTGTAACGCGCATAACTATGCGAAGTTATTGTCCGATTTCAATGAAATTTTCAGGGATTGTGCGGGTTGGTGTGTAGACGGTCCCCTATGAAAATCATCATCCCCGGACTGATAGAAGCAACTGCGCATGCGCAAACGTGAATTCCTTGTAACGGCCATAACTTCTACATTTTCCATCCGATTTCAATGAAATTTTCAGGAATGTTACAGATTAGTATTTAGACGGTCCCCTATGAAAATCATCACCTTCGGATTGATAGTAGCCACTGCGCATGCGCAAACGTGAATTTCCTTGTAACGGCCATAACTTCCACTTTTTCTACCCGATTTCGATGAAATTTTCAGGGATTATGCGGATTAGGTTGTAGATGGTCCCCAATGAAGATCACCACCTTCGGACTGATAGTAGTCACTGCGCATGCGCAAACGTGAATTTCCTGGTAACGTCCATAATTTCTACATTTGCTATCCGATTTCAAAGAAATTTTCAGGGATGATACAGATTAGTAGTTAGATGGTCCCCTATGAAAATCACCACCTTCGGACTGATAGTAGCCACTGCGCATGCGCAAACGTGAATTCCTTGTAACGGCCATAACTTCTACATTTTCCGTCCGATTTCAATGAAATTTTCAGGGATGTTACAGATTAACTTGTTTTGATGTTTTGAGATTAACTACTATGCATCGGATCATCTATACAATCGGGTTATGGATACGAGGAAGCTATGTGCCACACCCACTTAGCAGACGTTTTCAACTATGATAGTGTTATTTCGAGAAAAGAAACACTATTCTTGAAACAAACAAAAATCATCGTCCCACAACAAACCGAAGAGAGAAACTCCCCCTGCGGCTCTTTGAAGTTGGTCAAAAAGTCGCATGTTATCGGAGACTTTTGAACCGCAATAAACACTCCCCCCTAAACCCACAGATGCCTACTGCGTAAATTATAAAATCATGGAACATGTTTTAGCCAAATTGAAGTGCAGAATCTTTATAGTTATAATAAAAAAGTTATATTATTCCTAGCAACATTCATCTAAACTGCAATAAAAAACGCTGAAAATTATTACACAAAGTTTTATTGTCACCATCTACCAACCATAGATACTACCTAACTACCACATACCTACTTCAGAATCAACTTTATTCGGAAGAAATAAATGCTTCACACTCTGTTCGAAGAAACAGGGAGGTTGCCCTAATTATTAGGAAATTCGAATATTGGTTGCTAAGGACGCAAAACAGAGTACAAATCGAAGAAACGAACAGCGATCGCATTTTGATCAGCTAAAATTTGAACGGAGATTAGGCCTCTTTTGCGATTCACACTCGTGTTTCTGATTTATCGTAAGTACGACCCTTAAGATCTCGTAGGGTGCGAACGGTTTGTCCTACAGAGCTCCGGGTGGTCTCTAAAAATTCAATACTATTCAAAATTGGTAAAAAAAATAGGTACCTTTATTTCGAGAGTTTTTGAGCTAGGGCACTATTGAAAATTTCAACCCTTGATTTTCACCCCTTAGAAGTGACTGACATTAACCAAAAGCTTCGGGGCACAACTAGACCCCAAATGGAGCCCATATACCAAATTTCATCAAAATCGTTCCATGGTAACTAAGGAAAGTGCCGCGTACGACGGACGGAAGAAAAACATTTTATTCGATTTTTGGATTCTACGTACCTTGAAACCTAAAACCATCAAATTTATTTTTGGGTTAAAAAAATTATTTTGGTCGATTCCAATAGTTCATTATTGAAAATAATAAACCAAAACTCGGCGCTTCGCGCCTCGAGGAGCCCACGAGACACTCGCGCGTC
The DNA here is from genome assembly GCA_009739505.2 of Apolygus lucorum. Classification (NCBI taxonomy): domain Eukaryota; kingdom Metazoa; phylum Arthropoda; class Insecta; order Hemiptera; family Miridae; genus Apolygus; species Apolygus lucorum. The sequence goes on from CM019179.2 coordinate 23,788,599, forward strand.
ACCCTCCCGTGTAACGTTTTTCGGGTACCTAGTTACTCTGGGGCTAAAACATGTTCCACCTTAAAATTGAAGTTGAATAGACAAATTTGAATGGAAATCAAAAATTAAATCAGGTGATGAGTGTCATGGAACCGAACGCGCGCTTCACTCAGTGCGATGGATGGTAGATGTTCACTAGATGTTTGCTATCATTATAATACCCCGTTTACATGCAGCCACTGCCGCTGCCCCTCGCGTTGCCGTATTTGCTGCCGCGTTACTCCCCTGCCTACTTCCGCGGCAGCCCGAGTGTTTACATTCAGCCCACTTCCGTGGCAGAAACTCAGTGGAGCAATGGAGGACTTGGAGGCAGCGTCGGCACAGTGCCTCCTAAGCTTAGTTAATTATGCCCAATCTGTGGAAAATACACGTCGTCGTCGCAAAAGGAGATGGTGGATGATTTCGATTCATCGTAACAGAACACAGTAAGTACATATTAATAAATGAACTTTGAATAAATTAAATCTGAATTTTGAGATGAGTAGGGTAGTATGTTCCAACAAATTGGTACCTACACATCGTTGAGGCATTTACAATCTAAATAATTACCAATTACCTATTAATGTTCGTGCCTTATTTCACAACATTTGTTCCTAATCCCTTGAAATTTTTTTCATGTTGCAGAAACAGTATGGAGAATTTTTTTACCGAGATGACGAGTGAGGATTCTGGGGAGTTTACAAACTTTTGCAGAATGTCACGGAGAGATTTTGAATTTTTGCTGACCAAAATTGAACCCGTGATAAAAAAGCAAACTGCAGTGAGATTACCCATACCACCGAACATACGTTTGGAAATAACTCTACGTTATTTAGCTACAGGGCTTATGATGCTTGTCGGTGGGATCCCACAGTAACCGCTCACTCGCGTAGTGTTCCAAAAAGGTCAACGTGAACTCGTTGCTCCACTCCGTCATAACCATCAAACGATACGGCACTCAAAAACAAATTTGAAAACTTTGATTTCAAAACTGAGAAGAAGAAAGGTTCTTCACTTGACAAACTCGAGAAGAAAACTGGGGAGTGGGGAGTATAGGGAGCAGCACACTCTGAACAACACTCCTGACCACTCGCGCTGCCCGCCCTTTGACTTCCGCACGATAAACCGCCAGTTGAGGGAGCACGGGGCAGCGCGAGTGGCAGCGGCAGGGGCAGTGGAAGTGAGGTGTTTACATACTCTCGCTGCCCGATGTCCTCTCCACTTCCCTGCTCACTGCTACGGAAGTGAGCTGCATGTAAACGGGGTATAAGTACTCGAAAATTGAAGAGAATTGTTCTGCGAATTCTCTACATGTCAATCTAGTGGGAATAGTGTGAACTAGGATTACATCTGCCCTCGAGGCATGACTTTTACCTGTTCCTTCTGAAATACAAACAAAGTTGGTTCTGCCGCACGCAGTTAAAATGTTAATCTCCACAGAAGATCTTTACGAGTGGGTTACAAAAGTGGGCGTTAATCTCTGCACCAAATGTTTTTCCGTTATCCTTTAATTCTTTTCCATCCTTCCAGATAGCGAGCTCGTCAAAATGGCCTTCCGAAAAGCTGGCTAAAAGCGCGAGAGCCTAAACTCAACTGGGAATGAGTGAATAAGAGAGGTGGACCTACGAAAATCAATATAACCTAGAAGAGTTCAATTATTTAAAACAGGAAGGTCGTTTCATTTGACTGCTCTCTGAGCACCGTTTTTTCCGTGTTCTTTTTTCGTTCAACGGGGGTCGGTTTATTTTTTCCAAAAGACCCATCGAGAGGGCGGTATTTCACGCGTTTTCAAATCGAAAACGGTTAGTTTTACCGCCAAGCGAGGGAAAAAAAGATCATTTTTCAGCTGTAAACGAACAAAAAAAAGTAGGGAGGAAAAATAGTGCCGACAGTCGTGCGTAACTAATCTTCAGTTAGAGCGAAATTGCGGTTTTCCGGTAAAAAACGTATAGCTTTATGTATGAATAAAAACTCAGTATTCATCACATGAGTACGTTCACCCATCATCATTCATCCATTTTAATAGTGATATTTCTAATGTATTTCACACATCCCGCGGTAATCATGGTTTATCGCCTAATGTTGTCTTGTAAGTAACTTGATGCTGGGAATGAAATTGTCGAAACCTTGCTAATTTCGAATAGAATGGTACTAAAGTTTTCAATATCCAGAATTCAATGAGCTCACTCAGAGATGACCAACCGTTTGAGGGTCGCTTTCTACATGCAAGATGATACCTGATGGTAAAATGGGGAAAAATCCCTAAATCGCTTATAGTATGAGACAAAAAGTTTTACTCGCGATATAACTAGCAATAACTAACAATGTGGGTTCCTCACCCACGAAAAAAGGTCTTAACTCATGAAACAATGAATTCTGGTGAATTTTAGTTCGATTACGGAGTAAAGATGAATAAGAAACGATTGAACAAAATTAAATGAACAAAACGAGGGAATGTCCAGTGCAGAATACAGTGGAAAAAACGCCACAAATTATTACCCAAAGTTTTATTATGTTTCAGTTTATTATGTGTCAAATTTCAAGGTTCACTATCAAGTTTAGTTCGATAAAAAGTGCCTATCATCAAAACATCGACTTTCTAGAGTTGTGGGTGCTCTAATAACGAAATTCAGTTCTTTGTTGTTAAGGAAGCACAACTGAGTGTCACGAAACTCTATTAAAAAAAAAAATTGATCAGCTGAACTTTGAACAGGCCTCTTTCTGTCAGTGAACAGTTTGTTTGAAATTCACTCTCAGGCAGTGATGGTTCCAAAACTTCGCGAGGCTTTGAGAAAAGCTACATACATTGACTCGAGTGTCTATGAATTTTATCTTGATGTATCCACCAAACACGTCCATATTCACTGGTGAACTTTTTGCGACCCATCTCTAATGGTTATTGATGCAGAATCAAGGGTACCTGTGCGCATCTGTGGGCATTCTTATGAGCGTAAGACGCCTCAAGAAACAAGAATTATGACCTACTGGACATACGCTGGATCCGTGCGAGAGCAGCTAGGTACCAAACCAATTACCTCTAAAATTTATGTTCTTGGTCCGACTTCGTGTCCACTGAAGGTTTAAGCATAGTTACTTGTGGGATGCCCAGAAACAACAACACCTCAGAAAGGTGTGCCAGAAAAGCTCATAAATATGATTGTCAGTACGAGTCGTTTACGTGGAACGTTTCCCACTTAGTCCTCTCCAATCCACGTTTCTGCTGGAGTAAGACAAAGGTGTATTCTCTCCCCACGGCTATTTTTAATAGTTATTGAGGTTCTGCGCGAAGTTATCGATACTGAACCCAGGAGAGGTGAAGTGAGGTATCCGATCAATATTGAACGCCTCAACTATATGGATTATGCGGACGACATTGTTATTCTCTCACAAAGGCGGAAAACTATGGACAGCAAAATGATCCTGTGGAACCTCAGTGAGCCAGCGGGTCTCAAGATGCTGTCAAGACAATGGCCTCGTGAATCAATGCCTTCCGCCTCACCGATTCCTCTGTTGGAAATCAACAGTGAATAGTTCTCGAAAAAAATTAGACTCTAGGTGCATTTGTGACCAGTCTGGAGATCCACACAGCTCGTGTAAAGAACAAAAACCGAATCTTCGATTCAAACGTAAAATCAGTGTTGATGTACGGATGAGAGTCCTGGTTAGTGTCGGCAAGCATATAAATGTTATATAAATAAATATGTAACTACAAGAAAAATACTATATAAATTGAGAGCTTTCCAACGAATGGTGACCAATTTCTGTGCAATGAACACTGCGGGAGTTCTATTTCCTTACCAACGGCTTGTGAAAATCATTATAAAAGGCGCGTAACGGTTTTTTCTGTCGCTTTTTCGTGACGATTTTTTTTCGGTAGGTCATCGCAAAAACACATTCTGTGTTAATATATTCACCAGAAATTATAAACGTACGTATCAATTTCATTTTCATAAAAATGAAAATTAGAAAAAATCAACAACTATCGAAACCAATTCATAATTTGTAAATGAACACAGCAACTGAGAAACGGAAATATCAGCGATGGTAACGAAACTTGTCGGCTGAAATAGCGACGTCCTGCGAAGGGTTTGTCCGGCACGACGAAATACTTCATTTTCTTTAACCTCGTTTGATACCTACCTACTAGAAGGTGCGCACCGAAGCTCGTGACAATGAAAAACACTAGCAAAACTCGAACGAAAAAATTACGTTGAGGTACACCTCGAAGGAATAGAAAAAACAGCAGTTGCTTAATACTAAGATCAAACCCAGCTGAAATGAAGCGTTCAACACCAAACGCCAGTTGAACTGAGACAAGCGTTGAACGTTGAACGCCTCTGACGAAACCCTGTGATGATCTCGGTACAGTAGTTGAATCGTCCCTTGAACTATGATCGAAACGTTGGTGAAAACGGCCCTTAGTGCACACAGCGTGTTCCCGCACTCAGAAATTCAGAATTTTCATCGTGTTAATCCATTACCATTAACATTGCAGCGATTCAACCTCAAAAACACCGGTGCAGTAAATTATCAACGTAAAAAGTAAATCAACGGTGTAGTAAACTATACATTCATCAACCTGGTCAATAGTTACTATTTTATTTTAAATAAGTACAACCATCATGTAGATGAAGGTCACCTCTAAATGAGCAGTTTCAAAGTAAGAAGACTCACCAAAGGTACCTACTCCAAAGCTTTAGCATTATTTCTAACGTCGAGGATTTTTTTCAGCTAATTACAAGTTTAAATTAATCCAAGTATTTGTATATTAATTGGAATATTTTATTGTTTTTTTTTTTCAAATTAAAAATTATTGAAAAAAAAATTGAAATTGAAGTGACTAGGTATAAAGTTTTAAATTGAAAACATTGAATTTGACTGTGGACACCTTGAATTAATGTATTTTGGAAAATACTTAATTTTACCAAATTACCCTTGAAATTGACGGGAAAACTAAAATTTGTGTGATATTCAATTAAGGAACTTGTTAAGTAAGAATCAATACAAAGAAAATAATTACTAGTGTGCAGACATAGGTAGGTACCTATTAAATAATTGCCTAAATTATAACTATGTATTTCCAAATTTATGATTCACTAATGATAATTATTTAATGACGTAATAGGGTACCTATTATGAGAAGGAGGAGGTGGACTAGTAGGTGTGACATGCCGGGCGTCTGCTGTGGCAACTCGAAGAAACTTCGCACTCAAAGACGACGAGGTGACGACGCAAAGCACATAACGAGAACAACCGAATCAACACAGACCGACCGCGGTCATAACTCGCACTGAGGGGCCGAGCGCTTAGGCTGATGGAGGGAGGCGGGAGCTTAGGCGCGGAGAGGGGGCGCATAGGCGTGGGGGGAGCCGAGAGCTCGTGGTAGGGGGCGGGGTGGGCGGCGCATGGGACACCCTCCCCTCCTGTACCACTCGGATACATGGATACAATGGTACAGATTAGAGGTTCACAGCCTGGGGTTCTGAATATTTCCTGCACCCTAGTAAAATTTTTTCTAAAAAAGTTAAACAAAGATTAACCAAATTCATTTCCACATTTTAGGTCCAAAGTTGTTTGATTTTTACTGTAATAACATTTCTTACTCTTTCGGTTTTATTATTTTAACAAAAAACCTATTGAATCCGCCAAAAAAGTTGATGTTTCAAGGTACTAACCTAGTACCCAAAAATCGAATAAAAATGTTTCCGCCAGTCCGCCGTACGAGGCACTTTCCCTAGTTACCATGGACCGATTTTGAATAAATTTGGTATATGGGGTCTGGTTGTGTCGCAAAGGTTTTGGTTGGTGTCAGTCACTTCTAAGAGGTGAAAAGTATGGGCTGAAATGTTCAAAACGCCCTAACTCAAAAACTTTTAGTAAAACGGCATTGTTTTTTCGTGAATTTAAAAAAGTTATGAATTTTTATAATCGAATGAGACCACCCAGAGTTCTGTAGGACCAACCGTTCGCTCCCTACGAGATCTTGAAGTTGGGAAGAATACTGTTTAACAGAGCAGGAAACGAGTGTGAATCTCCTGTGTTCGAGATTCAAACGAATGTTCACTGAATATCCGTTCAAAATAAAAGTGATAAAATGCGATATTTTTTCGTTTCTTCGAATAGAAATTTGTGTCACTCAGTTGCGCGTCCCTGGCAACCAGGATTTCGTAATGAAGGCAACCACAACTTACGGACAAGAATGATGCAGTAGAAAGTAGAGACCTCCTTCCTGTAAATATACGCTGTGATGGTGTGGTAGGTGCTCATAATGGAAAAGTAATGCTCTTTGCAGGCGGGTGATATACACAGAAAAATAATAAACCGTGTTGGATTGAAATGAAAGAGATACAAGAATTTATTCGAAATTGAAGTGGAATATCAAAAAACTACTATAACAGCTAGCTTCATTTATAAATTTTGAGCACATTCGCGTTTTTCGATTTAAAAGAAGTTCATAACTTTAAAAGCAGAATCTCAATTACTTTTGACCCGCCACCAACGCCATCTATTTTTTGGGAATCACACTAACTGGCTGTCCACCATAGCCTTCCTCCTCTTCGGAAAACCTAAAAGCTGAAACATGAGAAGAATCATTGCTGATCAATCATCAACTTGGACTGTTTGCGAGACTTCTTTGGTGAACTGGCAGAATCTGGGTTCTCCCATAACATCAACCAGTTCACAACTAGTACATGGACGATAAGACCATCGTGGTTTTGAATAATTATGAGGGTGAGGAGCGCCTTAAATATATCAAAAGGCAGTCTGAACTTGAAATTTGTGTGTGACAAGAAACAAAATAGAAAGACCAAAATTGTTCTATGAGCTCTGAATACATACCTTAGTGGAAAATTAAAATTTTGAGGGATTTTTATATTTTGGCAGACTTTTTACCGTATTTGGGAAGCAAAGTAGGAACCTTGTATCTCCTAGGAGGAACCTGTACCTCCTACTACTGGTATGATGGGTTCGTCTGACAGCCTTATCCTGCTTGAAGCAGATGTAATGGTGAGAGATGAATTTCGAGAAAGGAAATTGAAAGATTACTACCGATGACCCTTCGACCCTCGGAATAATGAATGAACAGATCGAAAGGGACGGCTAGTCATCAACCACCGTTTTTTAATCTTTCAGAGCGATGTAAATCACTTTGCCAGGCCGACTGTCCGGATGCTTGTAATAGCGAGGGAGCAGGTCATCACCCTGCAGCCGCACGCAGTTTTTAGAATTCATCCATTTTCACCAAGTTAAATCACAACACTCCACGTGGGTACCGTATTTTCTGCTAAAGGTGAAAAAATGTAAATAATAAGGCAAAGACATGAAAATGTCAATAAGGCCGAAGAGTGTTTTGTAGGGTAATCTTTTAGTTTTCCGTGCCATAACTCCTTCTCAGTGAAGTATACTTAAAGGTGGGATAAGTTTTCAAGCAGGTTATGTGAAATCTTGATTCAGGATTGATGACCATACCAATAATTTTGCACAGTGAAGTGAATCAAGGAAAAAAACAGGTCCTCAAAACTGTTGAAATAGATCCAGATTTGATGTCAGAACAAGTCTTTGTGGGCTGTGACATGAGACGTGAAAGGAAAATCCTACTCTGGGGGGCCCATGAGTAGCTTTTGTGATGAATATTACCCTCGCGATGTCACTACTGTCTAACAAAACACGCCATCTATTCAAATGGAATCATCCACAACAATCATGGTTTATTAACGTAGTACCTACGTATTAATCTACCTGTCCTAATTTAAAGTTCTTTATCTAATGAACGAATCCAAGAATTTCTTCTGTATGCTCACCCTTTCTTTACGCGGATCCCTTCTTTACACGCAACTCTTCTACGAGTAAATGACTAAAGGCATCAAGAACTAAAAATAAAAACTTCTTATAAACTATCGGTTTACTGTTCTGCTTTTCTCTTCTAACGAGTTCAAGGCCAAGTTTGCGCGAAATTTACATTCCTTGGCATGGAAAATCTTAAATTTGTTTTGAAAATCTTGAATTTGACTTGGAAATGTTTTAATTTATGTTTAGTTGATTCGTCAATGAAACATGCTTTGAGCCAAATATTGTAGGACATCAATTGTTGACTCTCAATCAAGGGCTCGTTTTGCCGTGGTATCTCGAGAGCATCTCTACCCCTCTTGATAGACTAGTGCAAAAGTTGGAGTGAAAAGCAATATCGTTTTCACTAAGCAATTCTACACGACCCCATTATTTGATTTAATTGAATATGTTTTGGAAATTTTTCATCGCATATCGTAAGATCCGTTGGTCGGTCGAATTGGAAAATAAAAAAATTCCGCATGTTTTGTACTACCTACTTGAGTAATCAAAATTCAATCAACAGGTATTTTCAAACACTCCAAATAAATGAAACCTCTCTCTGGACCTTCAAATTCAATCCGAATCGTTTGATTAGTCTTCAAGTTTTCTTTTCACTCAACTCTACATTTTTAAATATCACGAACTTCACTTTCGTGCTCCCCAGGGGTCACTTGTGGACGCCCTTAGTACTCGAGTTTCGTGTGTATGTTATCTCGAGGAACCTGTGTTGCTCATGTCGAGGTTGGAAGGCGCTTTCCAAAGAGAATACTGGAGAGTTGCTCACCCTTTCTCGTTCCGACACGTCCATTTGTTTCAGGATTAGGGATTAGTGTTGTTGTTTTGGAGGTTGTAAGCGGGGAAGCCGAGGGACCGCTTTCGAAACTTCGGACGGCCTTCCTGTTCAACTTCGGAGGACAAAGAAGTCACACCCTCGCCCTGATAACCCCAGTAACCCTTCACCCAGACGACCTCTCATTCACCGCAACATCCTCGACCACAGACCCCATCCTAAGTGAAGCTATTGCAATGGCCTCAAAATTTTTAGGATCGAAAATTTAGAAAAATTTCTCCATAGAAATCCATTTTGGAACATTTTACAAAGTTTTCTGAAATTCAACACTTTTTCATTTGAGGGTAGGTATAAATATTTATGTTGGTTCGAAGATTATCGAAAAATCGATGACCACCAAGCTGTTCACAAAACTATGTTTTTCACTAAGTGGAGGAGATTATTGTGTCGTAAATTTTCATTCAATGTTAAATTCACCATCACATGATGATTTCTTGTTTCCATGTTACGTTGTAACAACTTGTCATTCTTCTTCAAATGTTCCTTGTAATTTCTCGGAAATATAATTTAGGATAGAAAAATAACTAAATTTTGACCAATTTTAAGTTGTTTTTATTGACCAAGAGTGATCGAAAATTTGGAAAAATTTCTCAATGGAGATTGTTGTGTCGTAAATTTTCATTCAATGTTAAATTCACAATCAAATGATGATTTCTTGTTTCCATGTTACGTTTGAACACACTTGTCATTCTTGTTCAAAAACTGTTCATTGTAATATCACGAAAATTTAATTTAGGATTAAAAAAAACTCAATTTTGACCAATTTTAGGTTTTTTTGGACCAAGAGTGATAATTAGTAAATACATTTTAACACAATTTGTTGACTGGTTCGTACTAGCAACCGCAATTCTGTTATTTTATTTGTGGTTCAATTGTTGTCTTAAAATATTTTTTATTTTTTTTTTTAGGCTTGAAAAGGGGCTCAAGCTTGCCCCGAAAGCGCATGTCTGATTAACCCTAATTGGACCATGGTACCACCAGTGCACCGAATTTCGAAGATTTTTCATGAAGTCCGAGTAACGTGGCTGGAGACTCCCAACGGCAACTTTTTTTTGAAAACTCAATTTCAATTTTTTATAACTTCCAGCGTAACATTAAAGTTTACATTTCTTCCTCTGATTTATTATTATCTGAATAAAACCTTGTAATACTCGTATTTTCATTTTGGTTTATTATTTTCAATAATAAGCCTTTGGAATCGAGCAAGAAAAAAAAAATTTTTAACCCCCCCCTCAAAATTTGATGTTTTACGTTTCAAGGTACGTAATATCCGAAAATCGAATAAAAAAATTTCGTACGCCGTACGCGGCACTTTTCTTAGCAACACTGGACCGATTTGGTTCAAATTTGGTATATGAGCTCCATTTGGGGTCTAGTTGTGCCGCGAAGCTTTTGGTTGATGTAGGTCACTTCTAAGGGGTGAAAATTAAGGGTTGAAATTTTCAAGAGTGCCCTAGCTCGAAAACTCTCGAAATAAAGGTATCGTTTTTCCACCAATTTTAAATAGTACAGAATTTTTAAAAAAATTTGTGACCACCCGGAGCTCTGTAGGACAAACCGTTCGGTCCCTACGAGTATTTGAAGGTTTTCCTTCGATAAAACAGAATCATGAGTGTGAATCGCAAAAGAGGTCTAATCGCCGTTCAAATTTTATCTGACTAAAATGCGATCGCTGTTCATTTCTTCGATTTGTATACAGTTTTGCCTTCTGCGTAACCAGTAATCAAATTTCCATATCAAGCTTTCTATTTTTCGAATCGAGTGTGAAGCGTTTAGTTCTTTCTAATAAACTTGATTGTGAAGGTGTGAAGCCATTATAGTGTGGTAGGTTGTACCTACCAATAGGTAGGTGTGGTAGGTAAAAAAAACGTCTGCCAAGTTGGGTGGGCAGTATAGCTTCCTCACTCATTGTAATATGGACGTATAGAATCAGTTGGCAAAAACTCGGCGCTGCGCGCCTCGGCGGGGGCTTCGCCCCCTGCACCCCCGGATGATTTCCGCTTAGAGCCTAATGGCTAAAATGTGACATACCTTGAAAGGTTTTTGCTCCCTCTCCCTCTTTATCTTTCTTCCACTGTAATATTTAAGCTCACTCAGCTGATCAGTGACCACTCAGGCACCTTCAGCATTCTCCATTGACCAATTTCAGGTTCCTGCGTTCAACAGGAGAGGAAATGGCCTTGGAGCTCACTCAGCTGATCAGTGACCACTCAGGCACCTTCAGCATTCTCCATTGACCCTGCCTCTCAAATTTCAGCTTCCTGCGTTCAACAGGAGAGAAAATGGCCTTGGAGCTCACTCAGCTGATCAGTGATCACTCAGGCGCCTTCAGCATTCTCCATTGACCCGCCCTCTCAAATTTCAGGTTCCTGCGTTCAACAGGAGAGGAAATGGCCTAGGAGCTCACTCAGCTGATCAGTGACCACTCAGGCACCTTCAGCATTCTCCATTGACCCTGCCTCTCAAATTTCAGCTTCCTGCGTTCAACAGGAGAGAAAATGGCCTTGGAGCTCACTCAGCTGATCAGTGATCACTCAGGCGCCTTCAGCATTCTCCATTGCATGCGCAGCGGCTATTGCTTGACCAATTTGATTGAAACTTCTAGGGTGTCTCTTAGAAGTTAGTCCCTAATTAACCTCCAAACTTGAGCAAAATCGGTTCATTAGAAACCGAGAAACTGAGGTTCCAGGAAATTCACGTTTGCGCATGCGCACTCGCTCCTATTGGTCCGAAAGTGCTGAAATTTATAGGGGACCGTCTAGGACCTAACCCGCACAATCCCTGAAAATTTCATCAAAATCGGACCACATGTTAGTATAGTTTTGCCCGGGACAAGGATTGACCACAGACAGACCGACAGACCGACAGACAGACAGACAGACAGACACGGAACCAAAATTGTTCGGGAAGCTCTAAAACGCAAAAAGCAAGTGGAAATTTTGATTTTGGAGGACATTTTTTTAACACAGAATGTGTTTTTGCGATGACCTACCGAAAAAAAATCGTCACGAAAAAGCGACAGAAAAAACCGTTACGCGCCTCTTATAATGATTTTCACGTGCAACCAAGCCGTTGGTAAGGAAATAGAACTCCCGCAGTGAAATTTGAGAGGGCGGGTCAATGGAGAATGCTGAAGGCGCCTGAGTGGTCACTGATCAGCTGAGTGAGCTCCAAGGCCATTTTCTCTCCTGTTGAACGCAGGAAGCTGAAATTTTAGAGGGCGGGTCAATGGAGAATGCTGAAGGCGCCTGAGTGGTCACTGATCAGTTGAGTGAGCTCCAAGGCCATTTCCTCTCCTGTTGAACGCAGGAACCTGAAATTTGAGAGGCAGGGTCAAAGGAGAATGCTGAAGGCGCCTGAGTGGTCACTGATCAGCTGAGTGTGCTCCAAGGCCATTTCCTCTCCTGTTGAACGCAGGACCCTGAAATATGAGAGGGCGGGTCAATGGAGAATGCTGAAGGCGCCTGAGTGGTCACTGATCAGCTGAGTGAGCTCCAAGGCCATTTTCTCTCCTGTTGAACGCAGGAAGCTGAAATTTTAGAGGGCGGGTCAATGGAGAATGCTGAAGGCGCCTGAGTGGTCACTGATCAGCTGAGTGAGCTCCAAGGCCATTTTCTCTCCTGTTGAACGCAGGAAGCTGAAATTTTAGAGGGCGGGTCAATGGAGAATGCTGAAGGCGCCTGAGTGGTCACTGATCAGTTGAGTGAGCTCCAAGGCCATTTCCTCTCCTGTTGAACGCAGGAACCTGAAATTTGAGAGGCAGGGTCAAAGGAGAATGCTGAAGGCGCCTGAGTGGTCACTGATCAGCTGAGTGTGCTCCAAGGCCATTTCCTCTCCTGTTGAACGCAGGAACCTGAAATATGAGAGGGCGGGTCAATGGAGAATGCTGAAGGCGCCTGAGTGGTCACTGATCAGCTGAGTGAGCTCCAAGGCCATTTTCTCTCCTGTTGAACGCAGGAAGCTGAAATTTTAGAGGGCGGGTCAATGGAGAATGCTGAAGGCGCCTGAGTGGTCACTGTATGATTTTCACGTGCAACCAAGCCGTTGGTAAGGAAATAGAACTCCCGCAGTGTTCATTGCACAGAAATTGTTCACCATTCGTTGGAAAGCTCTCAATTTACATAGTATTTTTCTTGTAGTTACATATTTATTTATATAACATTTATAGGGTTTTAGACCAAGTTAAATGTCTAACAATTATTTATTTTATTATTGCCAAAGACTCCACATTTATTATTGTTGTTTTTTATTTAACGGATGACTAGCATCGCAAAAACACATTCTGTGTTCCTATGATTTCATACAGAGTATGGAAAAAGAAATAAACCGGGGGTGCAGGGGGGCGGAGCCCCACGCCGAGGCGCAAAGCGCCGAGTTTTTTCACTTCTTTCACGAATACAAAGCTTCCCTACCTTCGGTAGTGAGGAAGCAAAATTGGTAGGTAAAACAATGTTTGTAGGTAAAAAACGCTGCAAATCATTGCTCACTGATCAGATCACTGATCAGCTGAGTGAGCTCCGAAGCCATTATCAATGCTATTGAATGGAAGTGCTCTTCCAGGCGTCTCCAGCATTCGAGGATATCTTCTTCACTCCTCACATCACTGATCAGCTGAGTGAGCTCCTAAGCCATTTTCAATCCTATTGAATGAAAGTGCTCTTCCAGGCGTCTCCAGCATTCGAGGAGATCTTCTTCACTCCTCAGATCACTGATCAGCTGAGTGAGCTCCAAAGCCATTTTCAATCCTATTGAATGGAAGTGCTCTTCCAGGCGTCTCCAGCATTCGAGGAGATCTTCTTCACTCTTCTGATCACTGATCAGCTGAGTGAGCTCCGAAGCCATTTTCAATCCTATTGAACGCAGGAGCTGAAATTTGAGAGGGAAGGTCAAGGGAGAATACAGATGGTGGTAGGTGCTATTGATGGAGAACCAGTGATCTATGCAGAAGGATGATCTATACAGAAAATAATAAACCTTTGTTTTTGGAAATTGGAGAACATTGCTTTGAAAATGAAAACAGTCTGTGATACTTTTGGTTTATTATTTTCAATAATGAACCTTTGGAATCGACCTAGAAAAAAAATTGTTCAACACCCCATCAAAATTGGTTGGTTTACTTTTCAAGGTGGAATCGTAGAATCCAAAAATCGAATAAAAATTTGGCCGTCCGTCCGCCGTACGCGGCACTTTCCCCACTTAGCATTGACCGATTTTGATGACATTTGGTATGTAGGCTCCATTTGGGGTCTATTGTGCCCCGAAGATTTTGGTTGATGTAGGTCACTTCTAAGGGTTGAAAAATAAAGTTTGAAATTTTGAAAACGCCCTAACTCAAAAAATTTTGATATAAAGGTATTGTTTTTCCACCAATTTAAGATAGTATAGAATGTTTCGAATTTTTTGAGAATACGCGGAGCCCTGTAGGGGAAACAGTTCGCTCCCAATGAGAATTTAAGGATAGGATGTACTTAATCAGAAACACGAGTGCGAATCGCAAACGAGGTCTAATCTCCGTTCAAATTTTAGCTGACCGAAATGTGATCGATGTTTTTCTTCATGTTGGATGGTTGGTGGCTTTGCAGATGATTAATATAGAAAAATAATAAACCATTGTGTAATAATTTGCAGCGTGTATATTTATAAAATTGGGACTGTGATGAAGTGTTATATCTGTAAAGTGTTATATTTCTTATTAGAGGTAATTTATTTTCAACTTTTTAGTTCATTTTACTAACAAAAAATGAAAGCTTGTTTTTAAAAAAGGTTTTTTTTTCAAATTTATTTTTTAATCTACGACTAAAAGAGTTTATGAATTTGAGGATGGTCCGACACGGATACGGACTCTGACTCTTCACGTCCCCGATTCCTTCGACTTCTCTCGTCTCCTACCCCCGACTCTTCTAACTCCTTCCGCCTCCGATTCCTCCGCCTCTTCCTGTCTCCCGCCCCCTCCCAAGTTTTATGTACTAGATGGAGGATTGTCCCCTATGAATCGGAAGATGGTCTCAGAAAGTGAACAATATTTCATTGTCATCCGATTTACACATGCATGCAAAATTTCAGCTCACTCGGATACCGGAAAGTGGATTAAATTTAACTTGCAAGATTTGATTAATGACAGACTGACAGACAAAGGAACAGGTGAAACTAAATAAAAGCTATTAAAAAGGAAAATTGGGTCCTTCCTGCTTCCTCTTCCACTTAGACCAATGAATTTTGACCATAATGATGTATTTGCCATTTTCCCTGCCGAGTGTCGATATACTCACCCCGTTTTACGTTTCTTACCCTGAAGAGGACGAGTTTCTTTACTTCAATCGATATTTCGTAGTTTTAGGCACCTTTAGTAGTATAAGCTGATATTATGATTTCGGCGTCAGTTTTGTAAGTTGACGATGATTTTCGGTGGGAACGACCCAAAACTGTCGAGCGCTATTTGAGGAGGACGGGGAAAAGAAAGAGCCGAAAAAAGCGACCTCCGGTTGATTTGTTCTCTTTGGACGTTTTGTTTTGAGAGAAGGTTGAATAATAGAATGACCGGCGGGGCGTGTGTTGTATACAATAACACCCCCTCGCCTCTCTCAACATCCCCCACCTACGTATCCCATCATGTCAAAAGTGATGAATGGGGAAGAGGGGCCCTCCGGAAATATAAGGGGGTGTTTCGAAATGAGAAACAGGTCCCCTGTCCATCCTTCATATATAAAGTAAAGTCCTCCTCGATCCTCCCACCTCTCACTATCTGGGTACAGCCTGGCTGTAGGATTCCATACCGACATAATCCTACTGACACTATAAAGTGTAGGATTGTTTGTATAACGAGATTTAGCGAATACTCGTAGATGCGAGTTGATGTAGATGCGACGAGCTCTAGCATACACAGTTTGTGTTTTGACAAAATTGACCAAAACAGCACTGAAATCCCTGAGATATTCCTCAAGTTTAACATCCACGACATGCAGTGGGCGGAACTATCAAAAAACTTTAAAAAACGTTCGTGAGACATCTCATCCATAGACGCAGTTAAATATCAGTCTCAGCAACAGAAAGGTAGATGTTAGGGTGAGTACATTAAAAATCGCTGGTGAACGTGGAATGAAAAGACTCACATGCATTTGTGGTCCTTGTGAGATCCGATGTTTCAGCTGCTCAGAGCTTGGGAAAAAACAATGTACAGGCAGCTACGTATAAAGTCGTGTATGAGCGTGACAAAACCAAAACGTCTTGTGTTCCAAACAGGTTTTTCATGCATCCACTCACTGAAGACATCATCAGATGAAGTCTTTTGATTCTACTTTTCCAGGGTTCAAATAAGGGAGGCCGAAAACCCACTGGAGCCATTTTCCTTCTGTAGATTTTGTATTGATTTATTATTTTCAATAAAAAGTCATTGGAATCGAGCAGGAAAAAAAAATTTAACACCCCCTCAAAATTTGATGTTTTACGTTTCAAGGTGAGTAGAATCCGAAAATTCAATATAAAATTTACCCTTAATACACTTAGTACCCCTTAGTACCCTTAATGTCCATTTGGTTGGTGGTTGGGGATGAAATTTTCAAAAATGCCCTAGTAGGTAGTAGGTATCTATGGTTGGTAGGGAGGGATCTATACAGAAGGGTGATCTATACAGAAAATAATAAACCTTTGGGCAATGATTTGCAGCCTTTCTTATCATAATGTCAATCGAAACTCGTGTCAATCGTACGTCCCCCCTCAACAGCTCTGTAGTACCTTTAGAGCAGCTTCCTGAGCTTTAATGGCCCAATCAATTTATACAATAAAAACGCTGCAAATTATTGTCCAAAGGTTTATTATTTTCTGTATAGGTCACCCTTCTGTATAGATCCCTCCCTACCAACCATAGATACTTACTACCTACTTGGGCATTTTTGAAAATTTCAACCCCAACTACCAACCAAATGAAAATGAATGGTTGAAATTTTCAAAAATGCCCTAGTAGGTAGTAGGTACCTATGGTTGGCAGGGAGGGATCTATACAGAAGGGTGATGCTTTTTCTTAACGATTTTTGTTGGCACCTTTTTCGTTTATGTGCCAATGTAAAGACATAAAATGTCAAAATGATAAACCAAAATAATTCTATATTGGTATCGGCTATGACAGTATGTTTCTCTCTCTTTCTTTTTATACCAAAGGCTCTGTGGAGGGTAGAAGATAATTCAAATACACGTTCACGGGGATAAGGAGGATCAATTGAGGAGTTTGATTCCAAAAGGTACTAAAGACCATTTTCATCGAAATTGAGTTAACACTTTCAGAGGGTTTTAGGGGGGTTGGTAGTTCTTCACAAAAATGCGATCGTTTTGGAGCAAAAGATAATCATCTATTCCCTTGAAAAACGAGGGTGAATATTCCGTTTCATTTCAAAAGGTACTATATCCAGCACAATGGCGCACTCTTTACCGTTTTTTTTTCAAAGAGTACTTTATCCACTTCTTTTGTTTTCAAAAAGCACTTTATCCACTTTGTTTGATTCCAAAAAGCACTTTATCCACTTCGTTTGATTCCAAAAAGTACTAAATGCCAAGTTTTATTTCAAAAAGTACTATATCCATGAATCTGATGGTTCAAATCTCGTTCTAAATTATTTTAAACTTTGAACTAATTTACCTTTCTTTCCAAAAATATTTATTATATATTTAATTTATTATATTTTTATTATATTTATTAATTTATTATAATATAATAAATTAAATTTTATAATAAATTAAATATAATATAATAAATATATTATATTTATTACTTATTTAATTTAGAAATATATAAAAAATAACATTGGTGGTCACTATGGTATTCCGCATTTTTCTCACGTTTGACCAAAATGGATATACCTAGTAGCTTTTGATATTAAGCTCTTCCATTATACTCGCAGGTATATTTGCTTACTGGAGGCAGGAGGAAGGTGATGATGACGTCCAAGCATGTAGAGAGCTGGATAACGAAGAAGGGACGTCCTTTTCTTCACCATCACCTTCTCATTCCTTCAAGGTTATCCGTGATAGGTTCTTACAAGTCACGCATTTCAATTTCCAATTGTTGACAAAACGAGAAGGAATATCCAGCTCGATTAAGATAGAATTATGAGCAACTTTTAATTTAAAAAAAACCTATTCCTGAAAGAATTTTCATCTGTTGTTAACAAACAACACATTAAGAGTGAGCTATCAACTTAATTGAGAGAAACTAGGAAGGAGGGAACTACCCACTTAAATTATGTTTGGATGGATTATCTATCCATTGTGAGGCGGATATATTCGTGTCAAACGTCCTCTAATTGCTTTCCAACTACTCCCTCCCCCTTCAGGGTACATTCATCGATTGCTTGTCGAGCAATCTTTGGTGGCCTACTAGAGCCGCAACTGTATCGGACACAACCGTTGAGGTCAGACTTCGAGGTTTCATTGCGTCTGTTGGGAATGTCGAGCTGCATCTCACCCGATCTAATCGCGGATGCCAGATCAATGATTGATGCTGGTATCCCGGGGGATGGTCTTGAGCAAACCTAATTACTCAAATCATCTGATACATAATTACACCACTGGCTCAGAGCAACCCCACGGTCTTATCAAGCGGGGTCCTGTATCGCAGACAGGATTGATGTGTTGACGTACATGATCGAGGGTTGATCTGGCTTGACGATACAATTTAGTGCACACAAGTACACGTGCACTCATGCTTGGACAGGACATCTTCGCACGTTGGCCTGTAGTACACCAATTTGGTTGTCTTAGTTTCAAACAATACGTTCAAACTACAAAAGACGTCCTGGAGAAATAAAATAGCTCCAAATTATTACACAAAGGTTTATTATTTTTTATATAGATCACTCGTCTGCAAAGAACACGGCTTTACCATTGTTACCACCAACCAACTTGAAGAAAACATGGATCGTATTTCGGTCAGCTTCAATTTGAACGGGGATTAGGCCTCTTTTGCGATTCACACTCGTGTTTATGATTTATCGTAAGTACAACCTTTAAAATTTAAAGGTAGAATTTAATTCTCGTGAAGAGCGAACGGTTTGTCCTACAGGGCTCCGCGTGGTCTCAAAAATTCTAAAAATGCTACACTATCTAAAAATTTATAGAAAAACAATACATTTATATCAACATTTTGGTTCATTATTTTCAATAATGAACCTTTGGAATCGACCAAGAAAATTTTTTTTTAACATCCCCTCAAAATTTGATGGTTTACGTTTCAAGGTACGTAGAATCCAAAAATCGAATAAAAATTTGGCCGTCCGTCCGCCGTCCGCCGTACACCGTACACTTTTGCCACTTAGCATTGACCGATTTTTTGAGTTAGGGCGTTTTCAAATTTTCAAACCTTATTTTTCAACCCTTCGAAGTGATATACATCAACCAAAATCTTCGCGGCACAAACTAGACCCCAAATGGAGCCCATATACCAAATTTGAACCAAATCGGTCCAGTGTTGCTAAAAAAAGTGCCAGGGCGGACGGACGGAAAATTTTTTATTTGATTTTCGGATTCTACGTACCTTTAAACCATCAAATTTTGAGGGAAGGGGGTTAAATTTTTTTCTTGGTTGATTCCAAAGGTTCATTATTGAAAATAATAAACCAAAAAACAAAATTTTTCTGGAAGCGTAAAAACTTCTAAAAAACTTGAAAATAGTAGTTTTCTACGTCTACTGAAAAATTTCGTTCTTTTTAACTTATGCGGTTTTACATTGTTACTGTCGATATCCACGACAAAATACTCTAATAGTTGATTTCGTTGACTTCACTCGATGAAATATGTGGACTCAAATGTTCGAAGAAACTGAACTTTTCGCTTTGAATTTTTTCTCAGCGGTGAACCGACCAATTCCGATCCCTCGAAATTCAAACCCAACGTTTCACTTACCCGTCCGACGAGACGACGGGCACGCGAGGGACATGAAAACCACAAACGGCCGCGTTTTCCTCGGAAACCGAAATTCGACGCTGGCGGTCATCGTTAGGGCTTCTCGTCCGCGTAACGTCCCGACAATTTACCGACAGTTCGCGTGTCGAGACCTCACCTGAGCAGCCCCCTTGGAAATAACCCCTTCGGAGTGTGAACGACTG
This sequence comes from Apolygus lucorum, assembly GCA_009739505.2. NCBI lineage: Eukaryota > Metazoa > Arthropoda > Insecta > Hemiptera > Miridae > Apolygus > Apolygus lucorum. The sequence continues at coordinate 23,808,390 of CM019179.2, forward strand.
GACGGTGCGAACGGCTGGTTAGAGTTCCACGTCTCTCCCGGCTTGGGTGGAGAGGAGGACGTAGTAATTTTCGCGTTCCATTACCCCCGCCGATTGCTATCTTGTCTTAAACCCTTTCCATGGCCCCTGGATAACCAGCAACCCCCAACCGTTCAGCCATACAGGCTACTTCACCTATTTTCGGAGAAAATGTGGCATTGCTGAGCGCACGATGGGTTTTTGACATTTCCTATTCACCCCACAGAACCCAATAATACATTATTACATTCTAAAAAACGCTGCAAATTATTAGACAATAGAATATTATTAGCGAATTGTCAAGGGGAATGGAAGCTATTGCAGTAGACTCAAAATATACAGCAGATTTTTTTTACTGAAATCTGTTTCAGAACATTCTAAAACGATTCCTGAAGATTTTCCCAATATCATTCATGTACATAATATATAATATATGAATAAATGTCATTGCGGATGATAACTTGAGTAATTGTTTCACAAACATTTAAGTTATTGCCAAAATGTTCATAATAAAAAGTTTGTTAGCCCCGAATTTTGGACAACTCTAAGGAGTCCAATTTCAAAAATAAGCCAAAAATGCTGCGAATTATTACACAAAGGTTTTCAGTATAGATCACTACCCTGCAAAGAAAACAGCTTTGCCATCGCCTCTACCTACTATTACACGTACTCGAGATCGTTCTATAATAAACAGACCAAAGTTTCCGTTGCACGGATCCCGTTCTGCCGATTCCGTAATCGCAATAATCCGCTTATCGGAAAGTTTACCGTTATAATTGGGCTCCTCCTCTCCTCTCGCCTTCACTCTTTTATCAAGGTAGGTACAATTGTTCGGAAGCTTCCTCAGTGTCTCTTCGTCTAGGAATGCGATGACCTGTACTGCTCTGCAGGATAATTTTAGTGACGAGCGACACGAGTTTGCCTTTTTTGTGCAGTTTTCACTCTTCTTTGGATTTTTGGTGTACTGCAGCAGTAATTATTGAATTCCCTTTATTGGAAAACCATTGTAAGTACCAAGTACCATTATCACTATGAGTACATCTTATATAAGTACCAATTTTGTGCAGTTCTATTTATATGGAGAAGAAAAGGATCCTACAGGGACCACAACCAATATGGCTGCTAACCATAAGATTTTATTTCATTTCAGTTCGGACCCTATAGGCCTTGTGTATTTTCTGGCGATCCTCTGCATTGTACTATTGCGAGCATTTTGTATGCCTTCATCAGCCTCAATCAGTTGGTACGTACTTCGTTTTGTAAAACTTAGGATAGGTACTCGAAGGATAAAGTGATTGAACTTTCTCATTTTTTCGATACCATGTGCAAGGCTAGACTACCTACCCTACAGCGGATATTCAATTATTTTCTAGGGGCTCTTCCGTGGGGAATTATATCCTGCTATTTTGGATGGGACTTCCTATTCAAGCCTTCTTTCGGAAAATACCTACCCAAGATTTCCCTGTTTTGGACTTCTGGGTCAAACAACGACTTCATACCAGCAAGTTGTCATCTTCTATCTGAGCCACGTAGTTTAAATCAATAAAATTAGGTAGTTTAGGTTATTCTCTAAGTTTAATATTAGGGCAAGGATTAGACAGGTGATCACCTTAGGTTATGAAAGTTATTTCCTAGCACTCTATACCTACAATTGTAAGAGGAGCCCAATTTTAAAATTCAGTTTCGAGTACCTACTAATTTTATGGAATTTGACCAATTTTTACATACTGCCAATTTCCCTGAAGCTATTAAATGACGGGATATCTATCCGCCTATTTCAAATCTGGGCAATACCAGAAGGTGTATTGATTGATTTTATTTTTATGTTTTATTGCGAGCTGATTGCAGAGAATCAGTATATTTCCGATTACCCACGACTTTTGGGGTCAAATAAATTTAGAATTCTTTCTTTCAGATATTGATTTATATTTCTATCTTACCTCGATCCTGGTATTAGTTGAAATTCAAAATATACATTCAATAGGTAACGGGATAGTCGACTCAGAGTACGGTAAGTTCCATGAAAGAGTTTTTCGTCCGCTTTAGCTCTCAAACCCTAATTTTGAAAGCGGACTGGCGCCCAAAAATAAGGTCCTCTCTCAGAACTCTCACGAATTACCCACCCCGTCTTCACTTATTTTTGCTTCACAATCAAGTTTATTCTGAAAAAATAAACACTTCACACACAATTCCAAGAATTAAGGTCGTCGTGGGTCCTTTTATCAGGAAATTTGAGTGCTGGAAAGCTAAGGGAGCAAAAGTGGGTACAATTCGAAGAAACGAACGACGATCACATTTTGGTCCGCTAAAATTTGAAGGAAGATTATTAGGCCTCTCTTGCGATTCACACTCACACTGTTTCGGATTTATTGTGCATTTTATTTTATATTTATGATTAACACGTTTTCATGGGCAGCGAACGGTTAGTCTTACAGAGCTATGGGTGGTCTCAGTCGATTCTAAAAATTCAATACTATCTTAAATTGATGGAAAAACAATAGCTTTATATCAAAATTTTATGAACTAGGGCGTTTTGACAATTTCATCCCTTAGAAGTGACTGTCATCAACCAAAAGCTTCGGGGCACAGCTAGACCCCAAATGGAGCCCACATACCGAATTTCAACCAAATCGGTCCATGGTAACTAAGGAAATAATAATAATAATGCCGCGTACGGAGGACAGCAAAATTTTTATTAGATTTTTCGATTCTACCTACCTTCAGACGACTTCTACCGACCTTCGATTCTACCTACTTCAGACCTAACAGATTTTGAGGAGGGAGGGGTTTAAAATTGTTTCTTGGTCGATTCCAAAGGTTCATTATAGAAAATAATAAACGGGAATTACCGTTTTTGTTGGTCATTACAATCATAATTTTAGTAATGTATGGTATATGTAGATTTAGCCCATGATTTCTGACATCAGTACACTCTCGAGAATTGAAATTTGTAGAAAACGCTGCAAATTATTACACAATGGTTTATTATTTTTCTATGTTGATCACTCGTCTGCAAAGCCACAAACCATCCAACATGAAGAAAAACATCGATCACATTTCGGTCAGCTGAAATTTGAACGGAGATTAGGCCTCTTTTGCGATTCACAGTCGCGTTTCTGATTTATCGTGCGTAAAACCTTTAAATTCTCGTAGGGAGCGAATGGTTTGTCTTACAGAGCTCCGCGTGGTCTCAAAAAATTCTAAAAATTCTATAAAATCTTAAATTGAAGGAAAAACAATACCTTTATATCAAAATTTTTTGAGTTAGGGCGTTTTCAAAATTTCAAAATTCATTTTTGAACCCTTAGAAGTCACCTACGTCAACCAAAATCTTCGGGGCATACCAAATTTCATCAAAATCGGTCAATGCTAAGTGGCAAAAGTGCCACGTACGGCGGACGGACGGCCAAATCTTTATTCGATTTTTGGATTCTACGTACCTTGAAACGTAAACCATCAAATTTTGAGGGGGTGTTGAACAATTTTTTTCTTGGTCGATTCCAAAGGTTCATTATTGAAAATAATAAACCAAAATGAAAGCTCGTCTTCAAAAATAATTTTGTGTTCGAGTCTACTACGGTAACGGAAGTATTGTTTTCACTTTTGAACGTTAAATTATTTTAAAAAGTAAAGAGAGTGTCAGGTTTCAGTTGAAGTTAGAATGGTAAACGTAAAAATCGTACAAAAATTTTCAGAGAAAAATGAAAGAAATGTTGAAACGCTTGCATACGAGTCTGCAACACATTGAAACATTTTCATGCTGATCTGGGAGCTCGATTTTCGACTCAGCTGATCTGGGAGCTCGATTTTCGACTCAGCTGATCTGGGAGCTCGATTTTCGACTCAGCTGATCTGGGAGCTCGATTTTCGACTCAGCTGATCTGGGAGCTCGATTTTCGACTCAGCTGATCTGGGAGCTCAATTTTCGACTCAGCTGATCTGGGAGCTCAATTTTCGACTCAGCTGATCTGGGAGCTCAATTTTCGACTCAGCTGATCTGGGAGCTCAATTTTCGACTCAGCTGATCTGGGAGCTCAATTTTCGACTCAGCTGATCTGGGAGCTCAATTTTCGACTCAGCTGATCTGGGAGCTCAATTTTCGACTCAGCTGATCTGGGAGCTCAATTTTCGACTCAGCTGATCTGGTAATATCAAACTGTAAAGTACCTACCTACCTAACAACTTCACTTCTGATGGTCATAATCATCATTGTGGCGACTTGGGACAAATTTCGTCGCATCAAATTTCGTTGCATCAAATTTCGTGACGATTTTTTTTTATGTGCCATATGAAAGACATGAAAATGTCAAAAGGTTTTTTTTTCCTTTAATTTTTTTTTCAATTTACGTGGTTTTATATTGTTACTGTCGATATAGGTAATAATTCGATATTCTCAACCATAGCTTGGAACATGCATTAATGGGGGTTTTGCCGCATTTGCTGTGCAGCGTACGGCTGGAAATGTTTTTATTCGATTTCCGGATTCTAAAATCCTTGAAACGTTAACCATCGAATTTTGAGAGTGGGTTATAATTATTGAAAATAGTGAAACAATGCCCCAACAATAACTGGAGCCTTCGCCCTATTCAAGCTCCAGTGCCACAAAAGCCTTCGAATGGAAAACTCCGCGTGGAACTTCACACAGATTTCCCTGCACCGATTCATCTCGTTTCGTAAAATGAAACTCATCCATTCATTCGACGTCCCAGAGGGCTGCGCTAATCCTAAGAACTGGTAGTTTGCATCGCGATCAACTCGGCAATAAAAACCCCGCAGTAGCTCCCCGAAGTGATAAATTAACGATGGAAGCGAAGCTCCGAAATAATAGAAAAAACGACAAGAGATAATTAAGGTTGAAAGTTATGATTATTACACCCACTGGAAGCCCCCGCAGAGCCGTTTAAATGTGGCCAGATATAAATTTTAATCTCCACCAGAAAACGAGATGGAAGACGCAAGAGGGGGGGGGGGGGGTTGAAGCATTTTCTCGGGGAGAGGAATTTTCAATGGAAAAACTCGAAAGCGCATTAAGTCATAGAAGGGAGGGGTAGATTTGGTTTGGGGGTTAGTATGGGCTTAACCCCCTCCCTCCAAACAGCCCTGATATCCCCAGTAATGATTCTCCGGCCTCCGCACACTCACACTCGGATCCCAATTCGTATGAATCCATAATCATTTCGGCTGAAACGAGACAACAGTACGAAGAGTGAAGCCCTGTTCCTTAGATGTTCATACACCCTGTTCATATTAGATGGACACTTTTTTTCAACCGCGCACTCTCTCAAAAACGACGTTTTGGTTTTTCATTGTCAAAAATGAACCGTTGGAATCGAGCAAGAAAATACATTTAACCCCCTCAACATTTCGTGGCTTACTTTTCAAGGGAAGTAGAATCCAAAAATGCAGCAAATTATTACACAATGGTTTATTATTTTTCCGTGTAGTATTTCATACCTGCTTAGCCTGCAAATAACACGGATTTTCCATTATTAGTATCTTTTATACAGGGTGTAACAATATAAGAACCCGAAGAATTTCGATTCTAAAACTAATTTGGGATCGAAAATGCCTCATAGCAATTTTCGTTAAACCCCTTTTTTTCCAAGTTTTTTCAATTTTAAGATTTTTTCCGTTTTTGGTTTATTATTTTCAATAATAAGCCTTTGGAATCAAGCAAGAAAAAAAATTGTAACCCCCCTCAAAATTTGATGTTTCACGTTTCAAGGTACGTACTCGTAGAATCCGAAAATCGAATAAAAATTTGGCCGTCCGTCCGCCGTACGCGGCACCCACTTAGCATTGACCGATTTTGATGAAATTTGGTATGTAGGCTCCATTTGGGATCTAGTTGTGCCCCGAAGATGTTGGTTAATGTACTCGTAGGTCACTTCTAAGGGTCGAAAAATGAATTTTGAAATTTTGAAAACGCCCTAATTCAAAAAAAATTTATATAATAGTATTGTTTTCTCATCAATTTAAGATAGTATAGAATTTTTAGAATTTTTTGAGACCACGCGGAGCTCTGTAGGACAAACCGTTCGCTCCCTACGAGAATTTAAGGGTTGGACGTACGATAAATCAGAAACTCGATTGTGAATCGCAAAAGAGGCCTAAGAGTGAAAACTTTATTTCACACACATGGTGGAACAACAGAAACACAGAAAAAACGCAGTCAATGTGGTTTTGCAGTCAATTACCAACCACTACATTGACACCTTCACATTTCTGCAAGACTACATCCTTGTTCTTTGCAAGTGGGTGATCTACATGGTAAAATAATAAACCAGTCTGAGATTATTTGCTGCGTTTTTCCAAGACATTACGAATAAACGAAGAAAAAACAAAGAAAATGTATGTCTAGCAAAAAACTACTGGTTTTTAAAAAAGTGTGTCAATGTGCTCCTCCTACACTTGCAGCTAATTTGATACACCGATTACCCAAATGGTGCGGAATTCAGGGTGTGGGGGCAGGTGAGGGTGATCCTCCTGAGCGATGCGTCGCAATCACGGGTCGTCTCCCCCCAGTTTCGCCCGTTTGACTCCTGGGTCTTTTTATCACGACGGGCTTACACTTCCGCTTACACTCGAGAGGCTTACACTAGTCACCTCAAGAGGCTTACACGAGGAAACCTAGAGGTCCGGCACATCCGTTTACAGGCTCCTCTCTTCCCTCCGCCCTTCCGAGCCATCGCCCACGAAAACTCTGAAAAATAAGACTTTTTCTCCAGGAAACACCCTGAATCTCCCCCCCCTCCCCTCACCACCATTCCTAACTACTTCTACATACCCCTACGAACTGATAGGAAAAGACCCTTCTTTCTCTTCCTCAGTAAAGAGTGAAGGAAGTGCGGAGAGGGTAGGAGAAGCCTCACTCTTTTCTCTCCCTTTCCCCCTTTCCTTCGAATTGATGAGACTCGGCCTTACAGGGTAAAGCTGACATCATTTAGGGTTAATACGTCCCTAATCCAGGTGCCCTTGTCGCCTTCAGACCCTTAAAGCTCCCCTATGTCTTACCCCTAATCTACCGGACTACAGTTTGAGCTCATTAATTGGGCGTTTTCCTCTAGGACCGGAGACCCAGTCAAGCATGCGACCTCCCCTCCTTAACTCCTCACAGTCAAAACTCTTCTGGGCAAAAGTACCAGTTATCATCACCCACAGCTACGTCACCAGTATTCATCACTTCCCCTAGACACCTAATGATCTGAATTTCGTAGTGATTGAATTGAATTATTAATACTTAATTAATTAGGAAGGAGATTTTTACAAATAAGATTTATTTGGCATTGGTTGCTCATACAGTCATAATGTTAATTTTACAAGTTAGTATAATAACATTAATTTAAATTCACCCTATATTGGTTTATTATTTTCAATAATGAACCTTGGGAATCGACCGAGAAAAAAAATTGTTTAACCTCCCCTAAAAATTTGTTGGTTTACGTTTCAAGGTACGTAGAAGCCGAAAATCGAATAAAAATTTGGCCGTCCGTCCGCCGTACGTGGCACTTTTCTTAGCAACACCGATTTGGTTCAAATTTGGTACCTAGGCTCCATTTGGGGTCTAGTTGTGCCCCAAAGCTTTTGGTTGATGTGAGTCATTTCTAAGGAGTAAAAATTGAGGGTTGAAATTTTGATTATGCCCTTACTCAAAACATTTTGATTTAAAGGTATTGTTTTTCCTTCAACTTGAGATAGTATAGAATTTTTTGATGCCACGCGGAGCCCTGTAGGACAAACCGTTCGTTCCCAACGAGAATTTAAGGGTTGGACTTACGATAAATAAGAAACACGAGTGTGAATCGCAAGAGAGGCCTAATCTCCGTTCAAATGTTAGCTGACCGAAATACGATCGATGTTTTTCTTCAAGTTGGTTGATGGTAACGTTACTTAATGATATGGCCGTGTTCTTCGCTGTCGAGTGATCTATATAGAAAAATAATAAACCTTTGTGTAATAATTTGCAGCGTTTTTAGTAGGTAGTTCAACGTTGTCGTTACCTTCGATAAATTATCCTAATTACGCTATCGTTTTTACATCATTTAAGTATTTAAGTATTTACATAATATAAGTATTTTTATATTTATAAATTATTATTACAATCATTTAAAAACTTATAAATAAGAGAGAAAATTTCAACAGTACGACTTGGAGCAGGTGTGGAAGGTTGCATGGTGGTTGTATCTCCGAGGGGATCTGGTCGTACACATGCTTTCTTCTTATTTCGAGCGTGGGGCATTCCATCATCGTATGATGGAGGTCTTCAACTTCGGCTGAACATCTCTCGCACTGTGCCGTTGTAGATCTGCACTTTTCCCATTTTGTGTATCCGCACATTGCGTGCCCGTAGCGCATTCGACATTTACTGGGTGTCTCGCGAGTCCCTCCCCCACTAAAATCGTTATTTTTGGAGAATTTTTTTATTTTCAATCTTTGTTTTTTTTTTTTTTGCAAGGATCTCAAATGTTGCTAAATTTTATTGTCTTTCCCTCTTCCTTTCTCAACCGGGTAGAGTTAGCCGCCCAAACTAATTAAAATTGCGTAAAAACCACCTAATTTTTGGCTGCATGTATCGTTTTTTCACCAATTTTAAATAATATTGAATTTTTAAAAATTATTGAGCTCGGCGAAGAAGGTGTATATTTCCATTTTACCACAATCCCGATCAATTGACGCAGTTTATTATTCTCTGTATAGATCACCCTTCTGTATAGATCACTGGTTTCCCATCAATAGCACCTACCACCATCTGTATTCTCCCTTGACCTTCCCTCTCAAATTTCAGCTTCCTGCGCTCAATAGGATTGAAAATGGCTTCGGAGCTCACTCAGCTGATCAGTGATCCCCCAGGCGTCTTCAGCATTCGAGCTCCGAAGCCATCTTCAATCCTATTGAGCGCAGGAAGCTGAAATTTGAGAGGGAAGGTCAAAGGTGAATACAGAAGGTGGTAGGTGCTATTGATGGGAAACCAGTGATCTATACAGAAGGGTGATCTATACAGAAAATAATAAACCTTTGGGCAATAATTTGCAGCATTTTTGATACATCACACGGAATACGTGAACAATGCGATTACGGTATGAATCACACGTGCGACTCACTCACTCTCTCTCATAAAGAATAATTTCGTCTCTGGTTAGAAAACATTACGATTCGATGGATCAGGCAGTTTGTCGTGTTGGAGGGGGGGGGGGGGGACGTACATTTTTAATTCGCAAAAAATCGAAGCCTCACTTCGGTCAAGTGTTGATGACATTTTTTGGAGAAGAGAGAGAATTTTCGATTGAGGGGGGCACACGATCGAGTGAGAGGGTAGAGATAGAAAGGGGGTGGAGAAAGAGAGATGGCGATAGGGAAAGGGGAGGCGAATGAGCGATAGGACGGGGAAGGGGAGGGGATGTAGGTCAATTTGTCGGTCTCCTATGAATGATAAATGTGGTTCACGGGCGAGGTGGCGGTGATTGGGGGGAGAGGGGGTGCCGGATAATCACGGTTTTTGCCGGGGAAACGACGCCGACGGGATGTAAAGGAACGGATGGTGGAGAGCGGAATTGGTGGGAGGGGGGGTCGCCTTTGACACTGACGCGTTAGCTGATTAATCGGGTTCGGCAAAGGCCTCGCGGAGAGAAGCGTGGGGTAACTATGTGCTGAAGGGTAACTATGTGCCGAAGGGAAACTACGTGATGACGGGATGGGAGCAGCTATGTGACGGCAGTGTCACGAGGTGTTGAAGAGGAAATGACGAAAACTACAGTTAAAAACACGCTGCAAATTGTTACATTTAGCATATACTCACGGGACTTTCCCCAACGAGAAGGTACAACTGTTGCCACCTTTGCAGATGATACGGCTATCCTCTTCGTCGATGATGACATCGAAGCTGCGACTAGTACTCTACAGAAGTCAATTACTGAGGTTTCTAAGTGGACCAAGATGTGGAGAATAAAGTTGAACGAATTAAAATCAGTTCATATCAACTTTACTAACCGAAATTCCAGTCAGGATGTTGTGATCAATTCAAATAAAACTCCCCGTACCTACCGATTCAGTTAAATATTTGGGTATGACCCTCGACTCCAAATTAACTGGAAACAACATATAGAACAGAAAAACGCTGCAAATTATTAGATAATGCTTCATTATTTTTCTATACAGATCACTCGTCTGCAAAACCACAAACCATCCAACATGAAAAAAAAAACATCGATCGTATTTCAGTCAGCTAAAATTTGAACGGAGATTAGGCCTCTTTTGCGATTCACACTCCTGTTTCTGATTTATCGTACGTAAAACCTTTAAATTCTTGTAGGGAGCGAACGGTTTGTCCTACAGAGCTCCGCGTGGTCTCAAAAAATTCTAAAAATTCTATACTATCTCAAATTGATGGAAAAACAATATCTTTATATCCACATTTTTTGAGTTAGGGCGTTTTTAAAATTTCAAGATTAATTATTGAACCCTCCTAAGTGACCTACATCAACAAAAATCTTCGGGGCACAACTAGACCCCAAATGGAGCCTACTTACCAAATTTCATTAAAATCGGTCAAAAGTGACAAAAGTGTACGGTGGACGGATGGCCAAATTTTTATCCGATTTTTGGATTCTACGTACCTTCAAACGTAAACCAACAAATTTTGAGGGGGTGTTACATGAATTCCTCGTATCCATAACCCGATTGTATAAATGATCTGAAGCAAAGTAGTTAATGTCCAAGTACTAATCTCTAAGTAACTTGCACTACCCTCATAGGAGACCATCTACACCCCAAGCCGCACGATCCGTGAAAATTCCATCGAAATCTGACAATAACTTTAACCTTATATGTTATCGATATCGATGATTTCATGCGATGTTTCATCGATATCGATATTGACATCGACATCGATGTTTCCCATCCGATGTCCCATCCCTAGCTTCGCCATTGCCACTACCTAGCCATTCCACAATAAGTTTATTTGGAAGAAATAAACGTTTCACACTCAATTCGAAGGAATACAGAGTTGTGCCTTAATTTTAACTTTGAATACTGGTTGCTAAGGAAGCAAAATTGAGCACAACTCGAAGAAACGAACAACGATCGCATTTGTGACCGATTTCAAAGCGCCATAGGCGCAAGACGGAGAAGGTCTTTCTTTTGGCCATCTAAAATTTGAACGGAGATTCGACAGAGCTCTGGGTGGTCACATTCGATTCTAAAAATTATCTCATTTTTTGGTTTATTATTTTCAATAATAAGCCTTTGGAATCGAGCAAGAAAAAAAAAATTTTAACCCCCCCTCAAAATTTGATGTTTTACGTTTCAAGGTACGTAGAATCCGAAAATCGAATAAAAAATTTCCGTCCGTCCGCCGTACGCCGTACGCCGTACGCCGTACGCCGTCCGCCGTCCGCCGTACGCGGCACTTTTCTTAGCAACACTGGACCGATTTGGTTCAAATTTGGTATATGGGCTCCATTTGGGGTCTAGTTGTGCCGCGAAGCTTTTGGTTGATGTAGGTCACTTCTAAGGGGTGAAAATTAAGGGTTGAAATTTTCAAGAGTGCCCTAGCTCGAAAACTCTCGAAATAAAGGTATCGTTTTTTCACCAATTTTAAATAGTACAGAATTTTTAAAAATTTTTGAGACCACCCGGAGCTCTGTAGGACAAACCGTTCGGTCCCTACGAGTATTTGAAGGTTTTCCTTCGATAAAACAGAATCATGAGTGTGAATCGCAAAAGAGGTCTAATCTCCATTCAAATTTTATCGGACTAAAATGCGATCGCTGTTCATTTCTTCGATTTGTATACAGTTTTGCCTTCTGCGTAACCAGTAATCAAATTTCCATATCAAGCTTTCTATTTTTCGAATCGAGTGTGAAGCGTTTAGTTCTTTCTAATAAACTTGATTGTGAAGGTGTGAAGCCATTATAGTGTGGTAGGTAGTACCTACCAATAGTTGGTAGGTAAAAAAAAATTGGTTGGTAAAACAATGTTTGTAGGTAAAAAACGCTGCAAATCATTGCTCAGTGATCAGATCACTGATCAGCTGAGTGAGCTCCGAAGCCATTTTCAATGCTATTGAATGGAAGTGCTCTTCCAGGCGTCTCCAGCATTCGAGGATATCTTCTTCACTCCTCACATCAGTGATCAGCTGAGTGAGCTCCAAAGCCATTTTCAATCCTATTTAATGGAGGTGCTCTTCCAGGCGTCTCCAGCATTCGAGGAGATCTTCTTCACTCTTCAGATCACTGATCAGCTGAGTGAGCTCCGAAGCCATTTTCAATCCTATTGAACGCAGGAGCTGAAATTTGAGAGGGAAGGTCAAGGGAGAATACAGATGGTGGTAGGTGCTATTGATGGAGAACCATTGATCTATACAGAAGGTTGATCTATACATAAAATAATAAACCTTTGAGCAATGATTTGCAGCGTTTTATTGTTGAAAAAACAATACCTTGATATGGATAAATTTTGATCTAGGGCGTTTGGTAAATTTCAGCCCTTATTTTTCAACTCTTAGAAAGAACATTCCATATTTTATTAGTTTAATTATACCTATTTTAATATTTCAACAGAACGTACCTACCAGCGTAGCGTGCCCTCATAATCATAACGAAATTTTCCTTCTTGTTTACTAATGAAGTACAACTGAGTGACATAAAACTATATTCGAAGAAACGAAACGGTTGTAATCAGCTAACTCTACTCAAAGAATTTTGTCAGTTGACATTTGAACGGGAATTAGGCCTCTTTCGATTCACATCAAGGAACTTTTGGACAAATCAAGAACCCTAGATGACCTCTTCAACGCCTTGAGGTCGCCTACGAAATATGAGGAATTTGTGATTTTTAATACAACGGTATATTTACCTTTATGTTCCGTTTAGCGCCCATGACTCTGCGTTGTCGAATGCGCTGAAACAAATATGAAAAATAATCGATTCACAATCTAGTTTCATATTTAATTTAAGTTCAACCTCATAGATAGCATAAGGATTGTCCTAAATAGCTCTGAGTGGTCTCATTCGATTCTGAAAATCCAATACTATCTTGAATTGATGAAAAAACAATACCTTTATAAAAAGTTTTAGAGCTAGGACGTTTTTCTTTATTATTTTCGACAATGTTTCTTTCGAATTGAGCAAGAAAAAAGTTAACAACCCCTCAAAATTTGACGGTTTACTTTTCAAGGTATGTAGAAACTGAAAACCGAATAAAAAACGCTGCAAATTATTACACAATGGTTTATTATTTTTCTATATAGATCACTCGTCTACAAAATCACCAACCATCCAATATGAAGAAAAAAAAGAAAAAAAAAAAATCAAAAAAAAAAATCAAAATCACCAACCATTGATCGCATTTTGGTCAGCTCTAATTTGAACGGAGATTAGGCCTCTTTTGCGATTCACACTCGTGTTTTGATTTATATATATATATATATTTCAACATAAACCCTTAAATTTTCGTAGGGAGCGAACGATTTGTCCTACAGAGCTCCGCGTGGTCTCAAAAAATGCTAAAAATTCTATAGAATCTTAAATTGAAGGAAAAACAATACCTTTATATCGAAATTTTTTGAGTTAGGGCGTTTTCAAAATTTCAAAATTGATTTTGGAACCCTTAGAAGTGACCTACATCAACCAAAAGCTTCGGGGCACAACTAGACCCCAAATGGAGCCTACATACCAAATTTCATCAAAATCGGTCAATGCTAAGTGGCAAAAGTGCCGCGTACGGCGGACGGCGGACGGACGGCCAAATTTTTATTCGATTTTTGGATTCTACGTACCTTGAAACGTAAACCATCAAATTTTGAGGGGGTGTTAAATTTTTTTTTTTCTTGGTCGATTCCAAAGGTTCATTATTGAAAATAATAAACCAAAAGTCTGCCAAGTGAGAGAATCTCATAACTATTTCAACCAACGTTTGGTGATTCAAATATGAAAATCAAGAGTATAAGAAAAATAAGAAGAGAGTTTGATAAGGAATGTATAGTTGTTCATATTCATGTAAAATATTTCTTCACCCATTCCATCACTATTTAACACGTTTCTCGTTCGTTTGGGAGTAGGCTAATAACTTGGGGGCATGACTTGTAAAAAAAAAAAAAAAAAAATGCTCAGAAATAAGGAATAAAACAAAAATAAACATCATCTAACGGCAAGTTGGCGATGTATTGCCATGTACCGCGGTGTTGTACTGGGACCGTCCTTGCACCATGAATGGAACAGAAAATTAACTGGTACCCACCGCTGTGGAGTTCAATGGAAACAAAAACGTTGAGAACTTCAATTGAAAGAGGGTAGGTGGTTGCCTGTCAGGGTGATTTTAAAGGGATGAGGGCTTTCACAAAGGCTGATTGCACTAGGGGCACCTGTTGGAAAGCTTACGAAGTAAATTCCCGAAATTGAAAGTTCATCCTCTGTTACAGCCTGTAATTTGCAGGCTCAGAATGTGTTCTCGGCAAACTGATGTAGTTTTCATAATTTATTCAAGATAATCTAAGTCAATGGTTTTCAACGGGGGCGATAGCGTAGACTTGTTTTGTTATGTAAGGGGGGAGGTGGGCATGTTGTTGTGTATAACCGTGTACTTTCAAGAAAAAATCAAAAGTTCAACGGATGTGGGTCATGCATTCAGAAAGAAATGACCGAACTTCCAAAGAATGAGACGCCGAAAGCCCGCTTCATGGATGGTAGTAGGCTCACCGAATTTTAGCTTCAAGCTGACATTGTTCATCTCCAACCTGCAATTTGTAGCCTCGTCAAAAAGATTTTGATTACCTTCCCTTCCTCCTACCTTGTCGAGTGGGGGTTCAGATATAATTTCCAGAAGATGGAATCGCCTTGACATCGAGAAAAGAGGAGGCTTGAGCCTTCAACTCACTAGCATAGAAATTGACAGCTACGAGCAACGCACTGATCTTCTTTCATCAAAAGTAATTTCGCAGTAATAACAGGTAACGGTCATCTGATTTGAAGCAACAAATACATTTTGCTTCCGAGTCTACCAAGGTAGCGGAAGCTTTGTTTTCATTTTTCAAGGACGAAAAAAAAGTTCTCCAAAATCAAAATTTTCACTCGCGTTTTGCGTTTTAGACCTTTCTGAACAATTTTGGTTCCGTGTCTGTGTGTCTGTCTGTCTGTCAGTCTGTCTGTCTGTCATGAATTCCTTGTAACGCGCATAACTATACGAAGTTATTGTCCGATTTCTATGAAATTTTCAGGGATGTTACAGATTAGTATTTAGATGGTCCCCTATGGAAATCATCACCTTCCGACTGATAGTAGCCACTGCGCATGCGCCAACGTGAATTTCCTTGTAACGGCCATAACTTCCACATTTCCTACCTGATTTCGATTAAATTTTCAGGGATTACGTGGATTAGGTTGTAGATGGTCCCCTATGAAAATCATCACCCCCGGACTGATAGTAGCCGCTGCGCATGCGCAAACGTGAATTCCTTGTAACAGCCAAAACTTCTACATTTTCCGTCCGATTTCAATGAAATTTTCAGGGATGTTACAGATTATTATTTAGATGGTCCTCTTTGAAAATCACCACCTTCGGAATGACAGTAGCCACTGCGCATGCGCATACGTAAAATCCTTGTAACTGCCATAACATTTACATTTTCCATCCGAATTTGATGACATTTTCTAGTATTGACCAGATTAGCGTGTAGATGGTCCCCTATGAGGGTAGTGAAAGGTACTTAGTGATTGATGTTTTGAGATTAACTACTATGCATCGGATCATCTATATAATCGGGTTATGGATGAGGGGAAGCTATGTGCCACACCCACTTGGCAGACGTTTTTTTCATCGTTCTTCCAAATGTAGTCCTCTTTAATTGATTTTAGTTTTTAACGAACTCCTCCTGGCCTCCATTCTTCCCATGTAGGTAATATTTTGTAGCTAAAAACGCTGCAAATTATCACACAAAGGTTTATCATTTTTCTATATAGATCACTCGCTGAAAAGAACACGGATTTGCCATTGTTATCACCTACCAACATGAAGAAAACATCGATTGCATTTCGGTCAGCTAAAATTTGGACGGAGTTTCGGTCTCTTTTGCGATTCACACTCGTGTTTCTGATTTATCGTAAGGCCAACCCTTAAATTCTCGTAGGGAGCGAACGGTTTGTCAAAAATTCAATAATGTGAGGTTACGTGTCAACGTTGCTATGTTACTTACAATAGTTGGTTTATCTGTATCTAAATAAAAGTTCAGTCATTCTTGTAATCTACCAAGTGCGTGTCTTATTTCATCAAATAGTGATAAGTTGTCTTGGGATCATTACATGGCGCAGCCTTAATAGGTAACCTGCATTATGCCGAGGAGAACGAAGGCAGAGGAGAAGCTGGAAGAGCGGTTGGCTCCAGTGGAGGCGGCAATCAGTGCATTTAGAAGTCAGATTCATAAACTGACCCAGGCAGTTGTTACAGCCACCACAAGCCAACAAGCTATCCCGTCGAGTCCTGCTGTTCCGTGGAATCGCCGTAGTCAGACATCAGAAGATTTCCACAAGATTCGAAGAACCGACATTCTCTAGAACTGAAGAACGGAGGGGCATGAAGCTGTCAGGGATCCCGAAGCCTGAGAAGCTCGAAGAGTCCTACTCGTTTGCACAATTCAATGACTGGAGGAGAAGGTACGTGAATTACCTCATAGCTCAAGGCGCTCCGAGAGTGCCTACGGAGCAAACCAATGCTATTCTGTTTTCCTTCTTGAGTCAAGAGATATCTGACGTACTTACACTTGTCTTGAATATTCCATACGGGAGTGACTATGACGGAGTACTCGATGAACTGGACGAGTACTACCGGAAGATTGATAGAAGATTTTATTTATTAAATCAGGGTTACATAGGGCCTTAGGGCCCTCTCTTACCGTAACCCTGAAAGGGTTATCACAATATCCTACCTCAATAAATCTGGAAAAACAATATGAATAAATAAAATCATAAAATGAACATCTACTCTTCTACATTGTTGTTGATAATATAATAATATGCTCCTATTTTGTTCTACGTCCTAGCGGATTACGTTCAACACATGGTTTATTTTAAGTTTCTGTGTAATTTATTAGTAATATTCTTGTAAAATCATTCTGGAATGTAGAAGATGGAGAAATGGAAGGATCAGAAGGAGCCAGTTCACCAAACGAAAGCAAGAAGAGGGTGAAAGCTTTAGGGCTTTCTATAGGGGGAAGACAGAACTATCAAATCTCCGACCCGTGTTCCCATTGCTATGAAAGATGCCTCACTGACAACATCATAGAGAGCCTGAGGGATGAGAGGATAAGAAGGAAGTGCAGGGCTCTTCCTGATGATTCTCGTTTGTCAGATGTAGTAAAACTTTGTGAGGCTGAAGAAATGGCATCCAAAGAAGAAGGTGAACATTCTAGCACTATTTCGAAAGTTTATAAACCACAACCTACCATCAAGTTGGTACCCAGCCAGAAGCAATGCCCTCGGTGCGGTAATCAGTGGCATAAATCCCTCAGAGAATTTCCAGCTAAAGATAGCAAATGTCGCTCGTGTGATGGGCGAGCACACTTAACAAAGTGTTGTAGGGCCAACAAATATTTGAAGAGGGTCACAGAATCCGAAGAGGGGAATGAAGTTCGGGAAAGCGTGAGAATAAGCTACCTTAAATTAATGGAAAAACAATACCTTTATATCCAAATTTTTTGAGTTAGGGCGTTTTCAAAATTTCAACCCTTATTTTTCAACCCTTAGAAGTAACCTACATCAACCAAAATCTTCGGGGCACAACTAGATCCCAAATGGAGCCCATATGCCAAATTTCATCAAAAGGCTAACGGTCAATGCTAACTGAGGAAAATGCCGCGGACGGCGGACAGACGGCCAAATTTTTATTCGATTTTTGGATTCTACGTACCTTGAAACGTAAACCAACAAATTTTGAGGGGGGTTAAACAATGTTTTTTCTTGGTCGATTTCAAAGGTGCATTATTTAAAATAATAAACCAAAAAGGTTGATAACCACTGATCCAAGTACTCAATTTCATTCATGTCTTCCGAATTTGTGGCGTCTAGTAAGATTCAATTGCCTGATATAGTAACGTTGTCCAAAATACGAGCTGATTTTCGTGGACATGGCGGCAATCACTTATGGGGATGCCGTTCAGAAACTATTTTCAAACACATCTCTCGTTATTTGAAGAAATTCAGATGTTATCTACTGTTGAGAGAAATTTATACTTTAAAAAACCAAGGATTTCTTATATACGGGTCATTTCAAAATTTGGGGTTATTTCTTGTCACGCAGCTTTTGTGAACACTCTATTTGTCGGCAATCACTTATGGGGATGCCGTTCAGAAACTATTTTCAAACACATCTCTCGTTATTTGAAGAAATTCAGATGTTATCTACTGTTGAGAGAAATTTATACTTTAAAAAACCAAGGATTTCTTATATACGGGTCATTTCAAAATTTGGGGTTATTTCTTGTCTCGCAGCTTTTGTGAACACTCTATTTGTCTTGGAAATTCAGAATTTTTTCAGGGAGATACAGCAGGTTGGTGTCTACAAAGATCACATAGAATGAATTTCACTAATCAATTAACTCAGATAATTAAAAATCATTAATGATCCCAATTCTCTCTCCCTACACCTGTCACAGAGGGTAGGTTGGGAACTTTGAAAATTTTTGGAGAACTCTATATTCATATTTTAATTTAAGTAAAAAACGTTATTGGTCCAGGATACTCTCCTCTTCAGGAATAAATTAGAAACGAACGAAAATTCCATGAATTGGAAGGGTTTTTGCTATGTTTTGATGCTGTCACAAGGTTTTATTCTCTCTCCCTACAATTTTTTTGAAATGCCTGCCCACTCCTGGAAAACGATTATTTTGTGTCATGAAAAACAAAAGTGAACACTGCTGCAAGATGGCTTCCAAAGCTACTGAAGTTTGTTGAATTTCCAAGCTCCCAGTTGTGTGGGTTATGTTGTGAAGTGTTGAAGCTTTGAGAGTAGGTTAATACTTTCTCCATCCCTACAACCACCTCACTCATCAGGGTAAGTGTTCAACTAAGTTTAATTAAACTCAAATTACAATTATGAATGCCATAGTGTTATGTATTTATGTATGTATGTTATGTTTTATGTAGCTCGAACTACTATGATTCCAAAGAAAAACATGCCAGAAACAGAGGCAGACTACCGCCCAATCACAGTCCCATCAGTAGTAGTACGCCAATTTCACAAGATCATTGGAAAGCGTTTGGAATCCTCAGTTACTCATGTTGAGCAACAAAAAGGTCTCCGCAGAGGCGTTGATGGACTAGCACTGAATGTATTGGCACTCAATAACCTGTTGGTTGAAGCTAATAGAAAAAAAAGAGAGCTTCACATTGCAGTTCTTGATGTTGAGAAAGCATTTGATAGAGTATCTCATTTTGCTATAATGAACATCATGAGGGGAAGACAGTGGCCCAAACAGCTGGTACAGTATATCGAATCAATCTACCAAAATGGGTCTACACGAATTGGGGCAGGCCCATGGATGTATAATGCAAGGGGCATTAGACGGGGTGACCCTCTGTCCTCAACCCTCTTCAATGCAGTTATGGATCACGTCCTGTTAGCACTCCCTAATAGGGTTGGATACATCCATGCAGGGCAGCGGTGGTCTTCCCTGGCTTTTGCGGATGATGTTGTACTGATTGCCACATCTAGAGCTGGGATAGTGGCTCAGATTGTAGCATTCAATAATGCCTTGAGGTCGGTGGGGCTAAATCTCAACCTCAGAAAATCCATCTATCTGCCTTTGATGCCAAGAGGGCGTCGACTCGTGGTCCCAGCTGAAAGGCCTTCCATTGATGTTGATGGCCAGTGCCTGAGGGCAGCGCCACACAATGTTCGATGGATATACCTGGGAGTATCCTTTGGTACCCAGGGTATATGTCGTAACATGCCAATGAAAATGACTGCAATCCTTGAGAAAATTGATAGGGCACCACTGAAGCCTCTGCAGAAATTAGTAATGTTACGAGACCACGGCATACCCTCACTAACTCACCAATAAGTGCTGGGAAGTACCACGCTCTCAACTCTAAAACAGATGGATATATCTGTGAGGAGATATGTGAGAAAATGGTTGCGCCTGCCATTTGACTCTGCTAATGCATACATCCATGGACCCATGGGTGATGGTGGTCTTGGAGTCATGGAATTGCTCAGCCAAATACCAGCCATAAGAGCTAATAGGGTAGGGGCGGCAAACACACAACTCTTTGAAGGAGGGACGAGTCTCCAACAACAAAATAGGACATCAAGAATCGACCGTCGAATTGTCAGGGCACAACGTCTCCATCAAACTACAGATGGGGCTGAACTGGTAAAATCACGCGATAACAGAGCTAGCACGACATGGATCAGGAACCCTTCAGCAAAACTATGGGGATGGAGGTCGTTGGGTATGGTGAAAGTCCATTCTGGTTCTCTGCCAACAGGAGTGAGGAGGACAAGAGGCAGGCGTACCGGCATCAGCCATCTATGCCGAATGGGATGTCAAACACCCGAAACAGCCTCGCATGTGCTCCAGATTTGCCCAGCCGTGGTAAGACCCAGGTGTGCCCGTCACAATTCTGCCCTCAACCTACTGAAAGCCTATGCTCGCCGTAAAGGATGGCCAGTATGGCTAGAGCCACACTTTAACCTGGAACAGCGAGGTTATCGTCCAGACCTCTTGGTGGTAACACCAAAAGGAGCCTTCATTATTGATGTCTCAGTGGTCTCTGGCTCCGGCCAGAGATCACTCGCAGACATCAATGCTTCCAAAATTCAAAAATATGAAGTTGACGCATTACTAGATGCTGCAGCAGCACTTGCAAACATTCAGCGAAACCAACTGAAGGTGATTGGAGCAACGATCACCTGGAGAGGGATATGGCATGGAAAGTCAGCCAAGGATCTGATTCGGGCTGGTTACCCACTGTTTATCCTGGAGTGGATGACCACCCGAGTCCTAACAGGAGGATCATTCATCTGGTCTAAATTCAGGGCTACGGCCACACGACGGCGTGCCACGGCTCGAGCAAGTGGGCCCCGTGGGACTTGGAGCTGAACTCGAAACCCATGGGGAGGAGAAGCGTCGACTGATGGCATAGCCAGAAGAGGCACAATCCTCCCTCCATCATTTGTGGGATAAGGTGATTCAACCTTGTCCCTCACCCCAATGTCCGGGGTCGGATCTCGGACCCTGATAACAAGCAGCCAGATGGACATGACTGCTGAGTGCTGAAAGTGCTGATACAATACTGTGATGTAATTACTTATGTACAATACCATCAATTGTAGCGGTGAAGTATTTTTTCCAAATATAAATTGTTAATAATTAAACTCAAATTACAATTATGAATGCCATAGTGTTATGTATTTTTTCTAACGTTCAGAATCAATAATGGTGAGGCCAGTAGAGAGTGATAACCTCTCAAATCTCTCTCCCTACAACCTCTCTCCCTACAACCTCTCTCCCTACAACCTCTCTACCTACAACTTCTGGGAAGAGGCTTGTTTGTAGGAAGAGAGATGGAATTGCAGGGAGAGAAGTTTTTTTTTTTCAAAGCCGTTTACATTTTTAAGAGTTACCTGAACTATTTACACCGCTGGGTCATATAATTCTGACTTTTCATTAACCCACATTTTACGAAAGATTAGACTGATTGAAAGACTTGAAGAATCTGATAATTCTGATGTACCTAGATTATAGCTTCGGACTGTGATTGCGATAAGTAAAAGAGACTCCTAAACTAAGATTCTCGTATTTTGAAGGAATAAAAAGGTTTCATGAGTTCAACTCACACTTGGTTTTCTCTCTCCCTACAAAGTCGAAATTATGGAAAAAAATTCAAAATTCTATAAATTTGAAACTACTTGATAAAGTGTGCGCCCACTTCAGGATCTGCCTCAGTGGTCAAAACAAAGGACGTTTACGGGAGAAAAAACATAAAAACTTCAACAATAATTTATGGAAAAGTTCGAGGACAAAATAACCCCAAATTTTGAAATGACCCATACATTTTAATAAACCAAGTTAAGTGCTAATAAAGGAAATGATGATCCTTGAGGCTAGAGGAGACCTGGGAACTCAAAGGCTCCTGGACCTCTTTATAAGCCCCAGGCCCCTACTAGCATATTTACTTATTCACTTGGATATAAACTAACTTTCCCTCAATACTAAAAACGCTAAAAATTTTGGAGGTGTGACTTGCCTTGCCTCGACTTGGCTTCAGCTTTTTTCACAGCTGTGGTAGCTGTGAGTACAGGCAATACTCACTCTAGTTCCAGGTGGAGCGGTTTCCCTCTTCAAGAAAGTACTATCCCTATAAAAATAACTAGCAGAATGCGGAGCCAGATGAAGTTCGTGAGCTTCTCAATGCTGAATAAAGTCCTTGATCCAAATTTTAATAATTAGCCTTTATATTATATAAATGACCAATAACTATCGTTAAGAAAAAAAAAAAAACATGATATGCCTTGGGCCATCAAGGCCCGTCAGCAGAGGTTCCGTTGGTAAATATCATGACGTTGACACAATATTTTATTTTTTGATTAAAGTAATAAGGTAAAAGTTGACGCCTGAGAAAGGAATTATTCTATTGATATTACCTATTTCACCATTACGTTGACATCAATTCCATTTTAGTTTTCAGATATAGGTAAATTCCGCCATTACGAACTTTCTGTAATTACATACATTCCGCATATATTTACATAGTGCAGACCAATCAGGTCTATTCAGCTGCGCTATAAATTCATGTCTCGACAAACATAGCCGTCCAAAGCATAAGCTAGTATTAGACATAGCTCCACAAATTTCTCCACAGTCTCATTCTCCACCAGGTCGCACAATGAACACAAGAATGTATTTCGATTTCTCAACCACGGCTGCCAGTTGATGTTGAGTAGCTTTCCGTGGCACCTAGCTATTATGCCTCAAAAATCTATGTTGTAACTTTGACTATTTTGAAAAATAATGAATTTAGAAATGGTAGAGAGTTAATTTGAATTCCTAGCACCTAATGAAGTGAAGCGATGGTGATGTGAGTATTAGAGAGGAAAATTACCAATCCGGCCCGAAACCGTAAATGATAATTTGTAGGGTTGAGAACAAGGAAAGCATAAGTAGATAGGGATAGTAATAGATAGAAAGGAGGAAGTAAGGCCAGAAACCGGATAACTTCCTGGAGGGTAAGGAAAGTAAGCAAAAACTACGAGGTATCGAGAAATGAGAAAAGGGTGCTTGTTGAATGAGTCGAGTCGAAGGTTTGAGTAATAATGCTTGAAGGCTGATTCTGAAGCCCAGTATTTTTAGTGTCAAATGTAACGTGACCGTTCTTTCCCTCTCTTTACCTGAGGTAGGTACCTCCAGAATTCGCCTCTCCTCTTTATTTGGAAAGTCTACATCATAAAAAGACGAGGCCGTCTCAAAATAGTCGACATTCCAATTAAGCTGCCGGTAAATCAAGTGATACTGTGTACATTACGACAGTAAGTAGCTCAATCCTAACACTTTCATACCTGGAGACTTTTTACAATTTTTCAAAGTCACACCTGGTGGAATCCTATTATTCCATCAGAGGATTGGAACATTCATTGAACTCCAAATAATCCAGCCTCAGAAGATGGCACTTTTGTCCTAATTACAATAGTTGAAACATTTTCATGGAGTAGAACCCAGCAAAGAGTTTTAATAAAATAGGGGTCTTAGAGTGGTGGACAGTCTTGGTTAATAACGATAATTAACTCTAGCCCTTCTCCCGTAATCCCTTAGAGCGATACGTCGGGTTGAAGTTGCTCCTCTGATCTCCAATTATAAATAATCTCTGTCCAGGCTATTCCACAGCTTCGTGGGCTGAACGGTACATACTTAATTCACCTGAAGTTCATTGTAGGTAATCCTGTTTTCGAGAATAACACATTATAATTCTCTAATTATGTTCAGACGATCATCAAAGGATAGGTTGTAACATTTAAACTGTTTGATTAGTAGAATTATTTGCTGATAGAACTGCTTACCAAGAGACCGTTCACCCGGATCATGAATAATACGGGGGTCGACAGAAAATATCCTTGGAATTCACCCCTCACTTGACAAATGAAGTAGAAGTCAGACAACATAAATGTTTCGTGGTATTATAATATTTTATTATATTATATTCCATTCTTAAGGTACATAATCGTCGTGATGATTTGTCTGAAAGGACACGTCTGGAGGTTGAAATTTTCAGAACGCTCTAGCTCGAAAATTTTCTGTGTATAACATCATTGTTTTCCCAACAAATACATACGATTTTGGTTTATTATTTTCAATAATGAACCTTTGGAACCAAGCGAAAAAAAATCCACTTAATCCTCCTCAAAATTCGATAGTTTACGTTTAGAGGTACATCTAATTCGAAAATATTATGCTAACACGAGTGTGAATCGCAAAAGAGGCCTAATCTCCTATAAAATTATAGCTGACCGAAATACGATCGATGTTTTTCTTCATGCTGGATGGTTGGTGGCTTTGCAGACAAGTGATATTTATAGAAAAATAATAAACCATTGTGTAATAATTTGCAGCGTTTTGAGTTGTAATGCTACTCTTCTAGTTGTAGTCTCTTGGATTACATAATTTTTTGAATGGGGTGTGCGCCTGGGTTGGAAAAACTGTTTATTGTTATTTTTAATCTAAAGTAGACCTCATTCTGAGAATTTTTGTACCAACCGCGACCTTCTAGCGTGTGTAAATCTTTCCCTATGAATTTTTAAAGTTTCGACCGTTTTTGACGTCCCGCCCAGGCGAGAGGGGCGCGTGACGTCATAAACGGTCGAAACTTTGAAAAATCATAGAAACAGATCTACTCACGCTAGAAGGTCGCGGTTGGTGCCAAAATTCTCAGGATGAAGTCTAATTTTGATTAAAAATATAAAAAAAATCAAGGCGCACACCCCATTGTCACCGTGCTCTCCTCAGTTTTTCAAAATCTCCTCCTTTTTCAAAATTTGAGGAAAAACTTCATTAAATTTTGTCCTATCGACATGGTTTATGAAAATAGCTGAACTCCTTATGTATCACTTTACACAGAAACAAAGAGTAAATTTTTTTAAAATCACGATTTGGCGAACTATGTGCAATACGCGAAACTTAAAACTCGTTTTCCCGAAATTGCAGATTTTTGTCACTATGCTATTCTCAAGGTGCGATTTATTTACCACGCATCCTTGGTAAACAACCAATCGGTAGTATCATAAACTGTTTAGACAAAGAAAGTGATTTTAGGTAACTCACTACACATTCGCGCCATTCTAAGCTGAGATTTTTTTGGAACTTACACTTTATCAATATTTGCGTATTTCTGGCCCTAATCACTTAAATGAGGTTAAACAAGAAGAACCTCTGTTCAAATTTTAGCTGCCCGAAATGCGATCGATGTTTTTCTTCATGTTGGTTAGTGGTAACAATGGTAAAGCCGTGTTCTTTGCAGACGAGTGATCTATATAGAAAAATAATGAACCTTTGTGTAATAATTTGCAGCGTTTTTCATTTGATTCGCCGGAATTTGTCAATGTGACAGTGGAAACCCACTACTGCTTCCACAATAGAATACGAGTATCACCCGGTTATGAGTTGCTCCTGGCAAAATTGAATGGAGTGATGATTTACTGGGTCTCTCCACCACTCATTCTACCTCATCATGGACTTCGATGCCAGACAAAAATAGGGGAGAGCGGAAAACCCGAATGACATCGAAGACAAATTTTTCTATAAATTGACCTTTGAGGGCTCAATTGGTATTGGCAGGCAGGAAGAGGGACAAAGTTGGTCGGTCGGGGGAGCTTTTGGACGAGCTCCAAGGCGGAATCAGAACCACTTAGCGAGTGGAATTATGAATTAGGAGTTGGGCTTATCGTTCAAATGTTGTGGAGCGAGTTCCTGGCTTTAATCCTAATATTGAAAGTTCCGGTTCAAATCACCCCACGCCGTAATCGGGTTGATCATTAAACACTGTAGGTCCGTCGTTGGGGACGGAAAATGGGAATTTTGTGCGTTCGAAACGTCGGTATAGCGACATTATTATGATTTTTAGGGTTTGTGAATTCTTCAATCCCTTCGAGTTATTTTATTAGATCAGGTGTTCATTGACAACAAATTTTTAGCCATTTCGCAGCTGTGTGATTGATTTTATAGGTTAAAGCTCATTTCATAAACCTCAGCCTCTAAACTCTCAGTTGATTGACAAGGGATGAACAAAACATTATGTTTGCATAATCACCATCAGCTACCACGTTCAACAATCAACTACATTCAACAACCTAGCCTCAAGAAGACGACTCAAATGCAAACTAGAAACTCATCACAAGAATTTCTCCTTAATTTCTCATGTGATACGCCTCTTCTCCATCTTCTTCTTCTTATTATTATTATTTTTGTGATTTCACTCGACTCTTCTCAAAACTATTTACACTGGCAGAGTAGCCAGTTGAATGAAAAGGAGAGTCCAATTCCTCATGGTGGAGGAGACGATAGAGGAGAAGATAGCACTCTACCACTCCTCTATCCTACTGGAAACGTTTATACGAGTGAAGTTCATAGCTTACACTCTTTCGTTTACTGTAGTCATGTAAAGTGCCCATGAAAGCCCAACCCTTACACTATTTTTTTTTTGAAAAAATGTATAAATGACTTTGGTTTATTTTAATGGAAGGTTGAGGGTAGGTTAGGGTTGCCCTTACACTATTCCTTTAACCCTTCACTGGTAGACCCCGGAGCGCGGCGCTCCTTCAGCCCATTTTTCGAATACTGTGGTTCACAGTGGCTATCCTGAGGGCTGTGATTCACAGTTCCCTCCTAGAAACCACCTCTACGCAGGACCGTACCTCCTCTCTGTCCCCAAAACCGCTCAGGGTTATTGAGAATCGGTTTCTTGCACTAAAACGCGAATGTGTCAGATCGCTCTTAAGTCTGAGCGCTCTTCTGATCCCAAGAAATGGCTTCAGTGGTCTGAGGAAGATTCTGACGATATGGCAGAACGTACATCTGACTGAAACGGCTTTGATTAGTTAAATTTTGATTGCTCAGTTATTTGTATTTCAGAGTTGAGCAAAACCTATTTTTACCAATACGTATTTCTGAGTTCAATAAAAAAAACTTTTTTACCAATATGTTTTTCATTGAACATTTTTAGATACACCAGGAGATGAGTTAAGTATCTCACTCTGACAAAAACAATTAAAAAATATGATAAATATTGATTTTTTCGGGAGGAAGTACCGAAAGAGCGCCGCGCTCCTGGGTCTACCTTTTGCGAGATGACATTAGGTCTACCACTGGAGGGTTAAATTCCTCAAAACGTAAAACGCAATTGAAAATGTTGGTTTTGGAAAAAAAAAACATTGCTTCTTTTGCTTTGGTAGTCTCAGAAGCAAAACGGCTCCCGACTCGGGCTTTGAGATTGCACTTCCGGAATGGAACTTCTCAGCCGTAAAATGTTGAAGCTCTTACCTCAACATTGTTTTGATTAATTTCAGGCCCTTGTCCATGTTTTCCATATAGGTGCACTTCCAGGGCTGTAAGTCGGGACAACGCGTGTAACCACACATTTCAGCCTTCACTCACGCAATGTGCATTAGCACAACCCCCTCCTAGCACTCTTATCTCCACACGTTTAAACCCCGTTTTAATGGGCAAATTCTCCGAACAACTGTTTCAACGGCCCACTAGCCAGGAAGGGCGGGGAGTCAAGTGGAATTCCTTGGTGAGAATTTATCACTATCGTGAAAACCCCAGTGACGGAGATATTTGTGTGAATGCGACCGCGGTAGGCCGTCCCTGAAACGGCGTTTTAAAGTTGAAATGAAGACTCGGGATAAAATGTAGTCGGTTAGACTGGAGGCCGCGGTTTAGACACCTTCCCGTGCTACGCTACGGTTCTTCTTGAAAATATTTATCACCTTCTCCGTAGAAACTTACCTGCAATTAGAACCGATACATCAAGGCCGAGAAGGCTCGCACAACTTGCAATTACTTCCTGGCGAAGGATCGTTAATTGGCTGAGGAGGTGATACGACGCTGCTGTATGCTGGATTATAAGCCGGATATGATAGCCAAGAACCCCGACGTCTGCCGTAATCCTAGATGGCATGTTGTCAATGGCTTTCCAACATGGAGCAGATATGCCGAGCTAAAATAAGCAAATATGAAAGATATGGAATTTCATCCTTTACGAGTATATTTAACCTCTTTGAGTCCTTCGGGATCGCACCCCACCTGAACTATAAATTGTGAATTTGTCTAGTAGTAAATTCATGCTCACAAATAATGTAAGGGTGACATGTGACTTCTTTTCAGATTACATCAAGAAGGGCGGGAGTATCCGTGGTTTCACCACCTGCGCCTCCCGTGGCTCATATCAGAACTGGTGGTCAATTAAGGGCAATTAATTCCTTTCATCCATCTCTTCCATCCCCACCTTTCTCAAATTCCCGAACCCTAGGATCAGTGTTGGGTAGCCTTGGGCAACCTCTCATACATTTAAAAAAAATTATGGCGTTTCCATAGATTAAATTAAATTATGGCCGGTTATATATGCGTTTTAAGTGACCCTTATGTTGCTGTTAGGCGATTTAACTTCCTGACCATGACATACACCGGGAATCTGAATCTGGAAAGAGTACTCGGCTTATTTAGGGGGGTTATTCCACGACTGTATTGAAAAAACATCATTCATTGCGGGTGGTTGATCTGTAAGGAAAATATTAAACTTTGTGTACTGATTTGCAGCGTTTTTTACTCCACTCAGTAGTTAATCAAGTACAACATATTTTCTCAGAGGGTTTCTAATTGCGTAAAATCGAGTTTAAGCACGCTCATCTCCTCCACTCGGTGCGAGCAAGTGCGCTCATGTAATTTCACCAAAATCAGATCATTTAGTCATTTAGTTTTCCCAAGGACAGAGTACTAGACGTTTTTCTGTTTTTTCCACCAATGCTTGGGTGATACTGATCAACGTGCAATGGACATGAAAAAAGAAAATTGTCTTAGAGGCTAAACCAAAAAACAAGTGGGTGTGGAACATAGTTTCCTCGTATCCATAACCAGATTATATAGATGATCCGATGCATAGTAGTTAATTTCAAAATACCAATCTCTAAGTACCTTTCACTACCCTCATAAGGGACCATATACACGCTAAGCAGGACAATCCTAGAAAATTTCATCAAATTCGGATGAAAAATGTAAGTGTTATGACTGTTACAAGGATTTTACGTTTGCTCATGCGCAGTGGCTACTATCAGTCCAAAGGTGGTGATTTTCATAGGGGACCATCTAAATACTGATCTGTAACATCCCTGAAAATTTCATCAAAGTCGGATGGAAAATGTGGAAGTTATGGCCGTTACAAGGAACTCACGTTTGCGCATGCGCAGCAGCTACTATCAGTCCAGGGGTGATGATCTCCATTGGGGACCATCTACAACCTAATCCACATAATCCCTGAAAATTTCATCGAAATTGGATTGAAAATGTGGAAGTTACAAAGAATTCATGACAGACACACAGAGAGACAAACACATAGACACAGAGACAGACAGACACAGAACCAAAATTGTTCAGAAAGGTCTAAAACGTAAAACGCGAGTGAAAATTTTGATTTTGGAGAACTTTTTTTTTCGTCCTTGAAAAGTGAAAACGAAGATTCCGCTACCTTGGTAGACTCGGAAGCAAAAACATCTAAATGTGAGGGAATTCGGACTAAAAGGAACTGTGAAACCTTGTTTATAATGAAGGTTCTTTAATAGGTAAGTAGCATGAGGTAGACAGATTTTGCACAGTAACTGTTGTGGTAATTTTCTTTAGTTATTTTTATCAGGTATGAGGGAAGTGCTGGAGTTAATAGCCTTTGAATCCTTTAATTAACCTTTTAGATTATCCTCTCTTTCGACAACTCCAGTCCCACAGTGATCCCTCAGCCTTCCTCAGAGAGCGAAATATTTCATTATGAGGGGTTTAAAAATATATTTCACCTACTCAAGAGAGAAATGGAGAATTAACTTGGGAGAGCGCTCCGCTACAACGAAAACACTGAATAGAGTGGAAGACCTTTTGTTTGATGCCGCATTGCAACTGGGAAACTGTTATCAAGACGGCTTTCCCGAGATAACAATTATGAAAACAACTACGGAGAGGAAATGCTGTGGAGTGAACTTGTATTATTTATTCAGAGAGGAAGTGACAGTTGACTGTGAAGAATAACGCGCCAAGTTCAAAGGCATGGGAGAAGAGAGGGAGAGGATTTCAGAAGCGCCTAACTAACTTATTTAGAAAGCCGCAAGAACAAAAATGCCTCGGAAAGGGGTAAGTTGTGGGGGCGCCTTCAGACAAATCCTCTTCCAAGAGGCTTTGTTGAGAGGGAGGTTCTGGGTCTTACTTGACAAAGCCTCCTTGCCCGGACGAGGGGGACAATGACGCGAGGAAGTCGCTGTGAGTGAAATAGATTAGCGAGGAAATAAGGAGATTGCGGGACTTTTGGGAACAGTTTGTTATGGTTCAGACCTACCTCTACCAGCCGCTCGATCCAAGGACAGGAAGTGTAATTTGGTAATAGATTCGTTGTTGTCCTCAGATATGGCCAGGAACAGTGCCATCAGAAGCAAGTGTTGCGTATACTTCTTGTTTGAACTTACTTCATGCACAACCATTAGCTGCTCATTTTCTCCTTCCAAAAACCACCATCCACATTATTAAATTCCATTTTCCTTTCCACAAACCATCTGTCATTAAACAGCTCACAGTTTTACATTCTTCATAATTAAACATCACCGTTATCAGCCTTATCACCATAGAACAGTTTTTTCCATAAATCTCCATAACTTAATAGTTCATATTTTCACTTTCATATGTTTCACTTTCATTTTCACTTTCATATTTTTTCTTCACATAATGTTGTATGTTTATAAAGCACCATATTTAAACTTTAAAAATATTGTTATGTAATGTAAAACCATCGTAATTCCTGGACTACGCCAAAATTCTACCAATGCAGCATGAGCCATCAGGACAACCCTGCTCAGAGCCTGGATTTTCTGCTGGCAGCCATCTTTCACACACTCTTTCTATTGTTCCCTTGCCAGTGCTCTATAAAAACCGTTTTCCAAGAACATCCAAATTGGTGTGTGTCTTTCCTCAAAATAAGTAGTGGTTTTGTGATAAACGAGAGGGACTGGAACACAAAAACTCCAAAGCAGTGTGGTATTGCTCCAATCCTACCTATTTTGGTTTATTATTTTCAATAATGAACCTTTGGAATCGACCAAGAAAAAAATTTTTTTAACACCCCTCAAAATTTGATGGTTTACGTTTCAAGGTACGTAGAATCCAAAAATCGAATACAAAATTTGTATTTGCCAAATTTAATTTGGCCGTCCGTCCGCCGTACGCGGCACTTTTGCCACTTAGCATTGACCGATTTTGATGAAATCTGGTATGTAGGCTCCATTTGGGGTCTAGTTGTGCCCCGAAGATTTTGGTTGATGTAGGTCACTTCTAAGGGTTCCAAAATCAATTTTGAAATTTTGAAAACGCCCTAACTCAAAAAATTGTGATATAAAGGTATTGTTTTTCCTTCAATTTAGGATTCTATAGAATTTTTAGAATTTTTTGAGACCACCCGGAGCTCTGTAGGACAAACCGTTCGCTCACTACGAGAATTTAAAGTTTGGACGTACGATAAATCAGAAACACGAGTGTGAATCGCAAAAGAGGCCTAATCTCCGTTCAAATTATAGCTGACCGAAATGCGATCGATGTTTTTCTTCATGTTGGATGGTTGGTGGCTTTGCAGACGGGTGATCTATATAGAAAGATAAAAAATAATAAACCATTGTGTAATAATTTGCAGCGTTTTTGGACTTGGAATAGCTGGAACACCTGTACTCTTCTTCAACCTTCTTTCTTCCTGGAAGCTGCCTTTGATTTCTGGTGGAAGCTGCCTGCCCTTTTCAGTATTGAATGGAGGAGGCCGCAGTAGGACGACGTCTTATCCCCGAGGTATTCAGGAAGATGATCCTTACGAAAACTGAAGAGCGGAAGAATTTTCTTTCGGAAAAATTGTACAAACGGCAGTAAAAAAGACGTCTGCCAAGGGGGTGTGGCACATAGCTTCCTCGTGTCCATAACCCGATTATATAGATGATCCGATACATAGTAGTTAATCTGAAAACACCAATCTCTAAGTACCTTTCACTACTCTCATAGGAGACCATCTACACGCTACTCTGGACAATCCTAGAAAATTTCTTCAAATTCGGACGAAAAATGTAAGTGCGGTAATGATTGGATCAAAAAATTTCTTAGCTCGACTGGGAGTCGAACCTAGGACTCCAGAGTGGGAGTCGAGAGCATTGCACACTGATCTAGGAAGGGGTTGGTTCATTGGGATTTGAGATCCTCAGGTCACACGCGACTGTTACGGCTGTTACAAGGATTTTACGTTTGCGCATGCGCAGAGGCTACTGTAAATTTTAAGGCCTTGATTTTCATTGGGGACCATCTACAACATAATCCGCGTAATCCCTGAAAATGTCATCGAAATCGGGTAGAAATTGTGGAAGTTATGGCTGTTACAAGCAATTCACGTTCGCGCATGCGCATCGGCTACTATCAGTCCGAGGGTGGTGATTTTCAAAGGGGACCATCTAAACACTAATCTGTAACATCCCTGGAAATTTCATTGGAATCGGATGAAAAATGTGGAAGTTACGGCCGTCACGAGGAAATTCACGTTTGCGCATGCGCAGTGACTACTATCAGTCTGAAGGTAATGATTTTCATAGGGGACACTATAATCACTAATCTGTAACATCCCTGAAAATTTTATTGAAATTGGATAGAGAATGTAGAAGTTATGGCCGTTACAAGGAATTCACATTTGCGCATGCGCAGTCGCTTCTATCAGTCCGAGATTGATGAGTTTCATAGGGGACCGTCTACACACCAACCCGCACATTCCCTGAAAATTTCATCGAAATCGGACAATAACTTCGTATAGTTATGCGCGTTACAAGGAATTGATGACAGACGGACAGACACACAGACACACAGACAGACAGACACGGAACCAAAATTGTTCAGAAACGTCTAAAACGCAAAACGCGAGTGAAAATTTTGATTTTGGAGAACTTTTTTTTTTCGTCTACAAAGCTTCCGCTACCTTGGTAGACTCGGAAGCAAAAAGAAAGAAAAAAAACCGTTGAGGGGTATTAACAAATTCATTAAATTTTGCGTAGAATCCAAATATACAATAGAAAAAACGTCTGCCAAGTGGGTGTGGCACATAGCTTCCTCGTATCCATAACCCGATTGTATAGATGATACGATGCATAGTAGTTAATCTCAAAACATCAAAACAAGTTAATCTGTAACATCCCTGAAAATTTCATTGAAATCGGACGGAAAATGTAGAAGTTATGGCCGTTACAAGGAATTCACGTTTGCGCATGCGCAGTGGCTACTATCAGTCCGAAGGTGGTGATTTTCATAGGGGACCATCTAAATACTAATCTGTAACATCCCTGAAAATTTCATTGAAATCGGATAGCAAATGTAGAAATTATGGACGTTACCAGGAAATTCACGTTTGCGCATGCGCAGTGATTACTATCAGTCCGAAGGTGGTGATCTTCATTGGGGACCATCTACAACCTAATCCGCATAATCCCTGAAAATTTCATCGAAATCGGGTAGAAAAAAAGGAAGTTATGGCCGTTACAAGGAAATTCACGTTTGCGCATGCGCAGTGGCTACTATCAATCCGAAGGTGATGATTTTCATAGGGGACCATTTAAATACTAATCTGTAACATTCCTGAAAATTTCATTGAAATCGGATGGAAAATTCGGAAGTTAAGGCCGTTACAAGGAATTCACGTTTGCGCATGCGCAGTCGCTTCTATCAGTCCGGGGATGATGATTTTCATAGGGGACCGTCTACACACCAACCCGCACAATCCCTGAAAATTTCATTGAAATCGGACAATAACTTCGTATAGTTATGCGCGTTACAAGGAATTCATGACAGACAGACAGACAGACAGACAGACAGACAGACAGACACACAGACACACAGACACACAGACACACAGACACTGAACCAAAATTGTTCAGAAAGGTCTAAAACGCAAAACGCGAGTGAAAATTTTGATTTTGGAGAACTTTTTTTTTCGTCCTTGAAAAGTGAAAACAAAGCTTCCGCTACCTTGATAGACTCGGAAGCAAAAACGGACGAGATGGCATTCAACGGGCGAACGAGAGAACAAAGTAAACGTAACAATCCCACTTCTTCCAGCAGGCGGTGGCAGCTCCGAACCGTGCACGTGCTTTCCATTTTTGTTTTTTCCGTTTTGTGAGTCCAAATCAATTCCAAATTTTTGAAAATAATACAAATAAAATAAAGAAATTAGCTTTCTCACTAATCAAGAGAATCTATCACCAGAATATGTCATTTGGTTCCGGACCCAAGGAGAAGGCAGTGGCCAGGGGCACCGTCACCGCTCAAATTCAAAAGTGGAA
Organism: Apolygus lucorum; assembly: GCA_009739505.2. Taxonomy (NCBI): domain Eukaryota; kingdom Metazoa; phylum Arthropoda; class Insecta; order Hemiptera; family Miridae; genus Apolygus; species Apolygus lucorum. The sequence goes on from CM019179.2 coordinate 23,842,986, forward strand.
GATTTAAATTTTCTTCACGGCACAGATAGTGTTGCAATTTTAGAATTTTTAGAGAACACTTGGAGCTCTGTAGAACAAACCGTTCTCTCCCTACCAGAACTTAAGGGTCGGACTTACGATAAATCAGAAACACAAGTGTGAAAGTATTAAGTTTGGACTAGGATCAATCTAACTAGATGCAAGGTTAAACATGTGTGTATCTCAAAAGAAGAGAGGCAACATAACCATGAATATCTCCTCCTACAACGAGGGAAGCAGGGACGTCGATGGGATCAGCCCCACCAACCAACACGAGTGCAGCGCAATTTGGAAGAAACTGAATAGAAAATTTGTCCAGAAGATGCCTACGGCAAAAGCTAGCTCGACAAATTAAAAAATTTTAAGACAACTGAAGATCAGCCACTCATTTCCTCCCCTCACCACACACCTATCTCAAAAGAAGAAAGGCAACACAACCATGAGAAATTTCATGTGAAATGAACCGTGGGAACAGGGAAAAGTGCCGCGTACGGTGTACCGTGGACGGAAGGAAACACTTCCGTTCGATTTTCGGATTCTACGTACCTTGAAATGTAAACGTTCAAATTTTGAGAAGGTGTTTGACATATCTTTACTTTCTTTACTTGATTCCAAATATTTATCGTTGAAAATAATAAACCAATCAAAGAATCGAGTGACCCCTGAGTTCACATGATGCCCGCACGAGTAACCTAAGTGCCACGCCCTCTTGAGAGATGTTTTTCACGTTACTACGCGATGAACGTTTGCGTCAGATGTGACCGAGTTGTACCAAGTAGAATGTCGTAAGATTGGACCAGAAACACGTAATTTCCAAGTCACAACACAGCGCGAAACATTCACGAAGAGAGATAAGTTTTCCTCGGGCAGCGAAATTGAAGAACACGTTCGGCGAGGTCGCAAGTGCTTCCACGCTAATGAAAACTCAGGCCGGCGAAATGGGTTTTTGCGAGGTACAAAAGGCCGAGCCGGCAAGAAACTGAAACTGCGTATTCTAGAAATGAGGGGTGCCGTTGAAATTTAAATATGAATTCCTGATGTAAAATTACCCCGTGCAGGAGAGGGGAAGAGGTATATTGTTGCATTTGAAGTGGGAAACCTTTTCCAGAGGGGGTCTGAGAGGCTGTTATTACGACGATTACACACGAGGGATTTCCCTGTTCAAGGGGTTGAATTAGTTGGCTAATAACGCTAAAGGGGCGGTTCAAGAGGGTCGGACAGCATTTGCTTCTACCTGAGAACCTTCTGAAGCATGTGGGGGCACCTAGTTGCGTCGAACAAAAACGATTTACGAGGTCGGGGATTCATTTGACCCGAATCGAAATTTAGCGATCTACTATGAAATAGAGCTGAAAATATTTTGATGGAATAACCAACTCGTATTTCCACCCATTGATATAAACATAATTTAAAGTTATTAATTAACTAAAATATATAGAAAAGAATAGGGTATTTTTTTTAATCAATTTTATTGGCATCGGTAATACCATACAGCCATGGCGTTATTAAAAATATTTACATTGTATGTTATTTTACATTGCTAGGTATAAAAAAATATATGAATCTGAGTAAATTGACAATTAACTAAATGTTATCCATTCTCATCAGGTTATATGATTATATTTGAACTACAGAGAAATATGAAAATTAATTCGTAGACGTATTGTCGAAGGATGGTTGCGAGGTTGAACGGTCGAGGGATGGATGTTGGGAGGCTGTTAATCATAATGTCTCGTTCTGCATTGAATTTGTTGCATTCGAGGATTATTTGATGCAACGTCTCTGTCGTCTGACAGGTGTCGCACAGGTCAGTATCGCTTCTGCCAATTCGGTGTAGATAGGCTTTGGTCACGCAGTGCCCAGATCGAATTCTGCTTATTGTTTTATAGAAGGATTTACTTTTCCCCGGGCACTTGGTAAACCACGGAGTTAGTGAAACTTTGGGAAACTTTGTTTTGTATGGCTCACCAGATGGGTATCGATAATACGTGTCTTGCCACTCTTTCAACATCTCTTCCCTGAGCCGTCTGCGTAGATATACTGGAGTCTAGATGTCACACGTGGGTTTTTTCGTCGCTTCTTTTGCGTAGGAATCCACCAGCTCATTTCCAACTATACCCGCATGGCTTTTCACCCATATCAGCCTGAACTGCCTTCCCGAGGTCCTCAAAGCTGCACATAGTTTGATGATCTCACCCTCTATGTAGTTCAAATTCGAGTTGGGGTTGATATTTTGTAATTTGGTTATGACACTCAGGGAATCAGTCAGGAAGATCACGGGTCTTGGCTCTAGATGGAGTTGCATCGCGTACTTCAATGCTTCGTGGAGTGCAATTAGCTCGGCTGTATATATAGATGCGAAATCTGCCAATCTGAATCGGGCGATGGCATTTCGGGTTACATCGTAGTATGCGGACCCTACTTTACCGTCTATCAAGGAGCCATCGGTGTAGATATGTACAGCTTCGGGCCACCGTTCACGGATGAATTTTGTGAACGATGTAGAGTTTCGAACAGAGTTAGACGGGATGGATATAGGAGGGGCTCTCAAGCTCACATAATTCAGCTCATACCGTACAGGCTTCGGGAGCGGTGGGATAAGATCGAGGTATTCGGATATGGCATAGAATGCTTCACATAATAGTGGACTTGGTTTCTTGGCCCAGTACTTATCCGTCAAATTGAGTATGGATAGATCTTTGAGACGTGAAAAATGGAGAATTGGTATGGTTTAATAAAAAATCGGAGTGTGGTTTGCATGGATTGACTCTTTGATAGTATACAGGGTGTCTACACTTAAGATGGGCATAACTTCAGGGTCAATAATACACAATGTTGTGTACATACAATACATGAAGTAAAGAAATTGCGTCGAAATAAAACTATTATCAACATTTTGCCAGACCATCTGCGTTGCTGTTGGGAGTCGTTGTAGTCGATATTTTGTTATTTAATTAATTGCTAATTTAAAAATTTCATTTCTAAAACAAAAAAATCCTCGCTGTTCCGTTGAGAGGGCAAAAATCAGCGCACTGGACATTCGAGAGGGGGGGGGGGTGACAGGGTGATTGTGACAACTGCGGCCCTCACCCGCGGCCCGCTCAGTTTAACCTCAGTCGGATTGATGGCTCGCGATTTAATCAAACGATGGTCGGGTGGGGGGGGGGGAGCCTTTGTGCTCCGTCAATCACGCCAGTTACACTCACTCGGCGATGGAGTTCGGAGGGTAATTTGCGAGGCCTCCGGCATCACGTTCGAGCGACGCCCTCCAGGTTATGCCGAATGATAATTTGATCCGCGAGCGCGAGAGGAATGTTTTCCCGGCATAGCGGCGGCGAAACGAAATGAACAGTGGAAAGTTCGTAGTGCGAACGTAACGAGGGTGCGGCTGACAAACGATTCGTGAGGGCTTCATAACTAGGAATAACTAGATTTATTAATCCAGCGCGGAAAACGAGAAATTCCCACGAGTTCCACAAAGAGGTGGACCACAGCTTATTGTGTTGGGAGGACTCACTGTGGCTTTCTATTAAATTTTCTACATAATTATATTAATCTCTTTGTCTATCCGTTTCTCCGGAACCAATAACAGAAAATTGGCTCTACCGATATTCATCGAATTTATTTATTTAGAGTTTCGAATTTAGCTTAGGCCATAACCCTTATCTTGGCAAGCTATCAAATTTTTGGATTTTTAAAATTTTTATTCTTTTTTTACTTTCTTAGGCTTTTAATAGAATTAATCAGATTTTTAAATTACTTTTTTACGTTTAGTACGTTTTGTACACGTATTGTGCCACAAGTGACCCACTGCCAAGATAGGGTAGCGCTCTTCATGCAACCCCAATTCCAAATGTTGATATATTTTCTAGTGAAAAGAGGAACAAAAATGACAGTTGTTGATTTACTTGTTGAATTATTTATTTTTTTAATCGGAACTTTCATTGACATGATAAGTAGTACATAATGTCATCGAATCAGTCAACAGGCACTTCAAAAAGTATTGCTTTGAAGGCACTACATAAAATTTACATGACTACTTTATTATTATTGGTAACTGCAATGTTCTATTTACTCGTATATTTTAGTTCTCCAATAAAGGACATAAGGAGAACCCCTGAGTGACTCATCGTGCAGGTAGGTAGAGTGAGGTACGGGGGTAGAACACGTCAGACTGACGTCAATCTTCCTTTACCTTGTGCTTCTTCCTCATGCATTCTACCACTTGTTACGTAGGAGTTTTATTCCCCAACTACCCACTAGGTAAATGCGCCTCCCTCCGGTCTGCAGCTATCGCGCCGAAGAAAGCGGCTGAGCGAATTTCTATGCACTCCTGCAAACGGTAGAACTGAAACGCACCGGGCAGACAGTGCATCTCCATCCTGCATCCTTGTTGAATAGGGACCAATATAAAACAACAAGCCATCGAGAAGGCAATCGCCTTTACTCGACAACACACTGACATAACAGTAACAATGGAAAGAAATTATTCTCAGGATCCGAGAGGATCTGCCCCCGAGAGCCGTCTGAAACCAAAAACAAAATTTACCTGAACTAAAATTCGTCATACATTATGAAAAATGGAATGAGAAATGGGAAAACATTGAAAAATTTCAGTGAAAACAACTACTTGTTGATGGGTTGCAAGCGCACCCCGTCTTGGCATTGGGTCACAGGTGGTACATTTGGTTTTTTCCGATTTTCTGAGATTATGCTTCAAAATTTCTGTTTCACTGAATTTCTCTAGTTTCTGATTTATCGTACGTAAAACCCTTAAATTCTCGTAGGGAACGAACGGTTTTCCCTACAAGGTTCCGGGTGGTCTCAAAAAATGCTAAACTATCTTAAATTGGTGGAAAAACAATACCTTTATATCAAAATTTTGGTTTATTATTTTCAATAATGAACCTTTGGAATCGATCAAGAAAGAAAATTTTTTAACTTCCCCTCAAAATTTGTTTTTTTACGTATCAAGGTACGTAGAATCCAAAAATCGAATAAAAATTTGTCCTGCCGTCCGCCGTACGCGGCCTTTTTTCCCCACTTAACATTGACCGATTTTGATGAAATTTTGTATGTAAACTCCACTTGGGGTCTAGTTGTGCCCCGAAGATTTTGGTTGATAGGTCACTTCTAAGGGTTGAAAAATGAATTTTGAAATTTTGAAAACGCCCTAACTCAAAAACTTTTGATATAAAGGCATTGTTTTTCCATCAGTTTAAGATAGTATAGAATTTTTTGAGACCACGCGGAGCCCTGTAGGACAAACCGTTCGCTCCCTACGAGAATTTAAGGAATCGGACTTATGATAAATCAGTAACACGAGTGTGAATCGCAAGAAAGGCCTAATTTCCGTTCAAATTTTAGCTGACCGAAATGCGATCGATGTTTTCTTCAAGTTGGTTGGTTGGTGGCTTTGCAGACGAGTGATCTATATAGAAAAATAGTATCCATTGCTAATAATAATAATTTGCAGCGTTTTCTGAGTTAGAGCGTTTTCAAAATGTCAACCCTCATTTTTCAACCCTTAGAAGCTACCGACATCAACCAAAAGCTTTGGGGCACAACTAGACCCCAAATGGGGCCCATATACCTAATTTCATCAAAATCGGTCCATGGAAACTAAGGAAAGTTCTGCTTACAGCGTACGGACGGCAAAATTGCTATTCGATTTTCGGATTCTATGTACCATGAAACGTAAACCACCAAATTTTTACGGGGGTTTAGATTTTTTTCTTGGTCGGTTCCAAAGGTTCATCATTGAAAATAATAAACCAACAACTTAGCGCGCTCCCAAAAAGGGTTGAACGCTTAAAAAGAGGGGTCAACAATTTATGACATTTTTCGTAGAATCCCAATTTGCAATAAAAGTGGGAGTTCCCATTTGAGAAAAAAATGGTGTGGGATTTAAAAAAATAATATATAATGTTACCTCAGAAATTATGGGTCTTTGTCTGGCGGGTCAGCATGTATAATGGATTGCTTGATGTTGTATAATATATAACCGATGACTTATTTGATTACGAAGACTCACATCCCCTGAAATAGTGAACTGAATATGCCCTTATAAACATCAGCATGATTGATTCAAATAAGATCGATCGTGGGGAAGCCAAGAGCCAGAACACAAGGGTATGAGGAGGAGTGCGGAAGAGGTGATCGGAATGTTGCGTCCACAGACAATCATATGAGATGATTGAGAACAAGTCGAGCTGGGACGAAATGGCAGTATTTGTCACATCAGTCCTCAAAGCAAAAAAGCTGGATGGAAGATGGGAGGAAGAAGATGAGGAATAGAATTGAAGGAGAGACCAGAAGTAGAAGCAGCCTTTTGACACAAAAAAAGGCTCACCCTGAAGTAATACTGTACAAGTGGTTCCGGGGTGAGTCCTAAGCAGAGGGAGTGGGGTTTTAGTTGGTAGGCCCAATGCATGGGGAGTCCAACACTGTTGGGGTGATCTTCCCCTTCGCTCTTAAAAAGTTTCCCCACTTCCGTAACAAAAAAAAAAAGAAAAAAAGCCAGAACACTACTTGTGATAATTTTTCCAAAATATCGGATTTATCGACACATTTCGGTACATCGGACATATCGATACACCGTTTACGATGTATCAATTACCCAATTTAGCGATGAATTCCTTTCGATTTGCCATCTCTAATTCCGGGTGAGTGGTGGATTTCTACGCCACAGCGGCACACGCATGTCAGCTGATTGACAGTCCGAGAGTGGCGAAGGTTAATCACCTTCTTCCAGTCTGAAGGGTTTTTGTCGTTTTCAATGAAATTCAATCACTTTTTCAATCAGTCGAATGAAAAAACCCTCCGCTCAACCGCCAACTTAATTAGGCCATCTCCAAACCGAATCACCATTCCACCGCTCCGAATCAATTGTTTCCATAAATAAAATGATCAGGCGAAATCGACTGCAAATTGGTTAGAACGTCATGCACGTCGGGATGTCGGCGTTACTTGCCCAATAAGTGTCACTTTGAACTTTATTTATTCAGTTAGTACATCTCGGCGAGATGATCTCGCGCTGTCTAGTTGAAATCTTTCTCCCCTCACTTTATAATTACGGCGGATACCATCTGTATGTTTCTTTGCCAGTATAAACGTGTAACTTAGAGCTAATGAACTACTGGCACACCTGTCGGTTTCCTCTTTCTGTCTGGATAAAACACTAGATGGTCCCTAAAAGCAAGTGTTAAGTTGGCTAATTATAGAAATGGGCTTTAGATTAGAGGTGTGTCGGTACAGCTGTACCGGGACTGTGGAACCGAGTATCAGGTTGGAACGGTTCCACGCAGTGACAAAAACTCGACCCTTACCGGTCCAGTTCCACGGACTGATAAGATATCTTAAGATGGCTCTGGACCGGGAAGAGAATCTTTTCTATCGGTCCAGTTCCATCCTCACCAATCAGAATGATCTGATCAATCATCTCATGAATCTGATCATTCTGATTGGTGAGGATGGAACTGGACCGGTAAGGATGTAACCGGACCGATAAGATATCACAGAGAATGGTTCAATGGCTCTGGACCGGTAAGCATGGATCTTGTTCTCAGTTCTGTTCCATGTTGTACCTGGAAGCGCCCTTACTACTTCCATGGACTGAGAATGGTTCATGGAATGGCTCTTGAGCGGGAAGTTTTCTTCTGGACAGGTTAGCATGGAAGTTGTCTCCAGTTTTATTAATTTATTATTGTCATGTTAAGTTCTCTGCAACGTCATAATTCTTTCCTTGAATTGTTTGGTAACTATTAGTTATAATAAATTGCCTCTTTTGTAACACTTGTTCAAATTCCTTCCTTTTAGCGAATTGTCAAGGGAAATGATGCTATTGTATTGCAAGTTGAGATCATAAGCATGGAAGAAGGACGATAGGGATTTGACTGCCTGCTTCATCCATGCCATGTGAGTGGGATTTGATCGCCTGTATCGGTAATGGAACTGTACCGGTAATTTGGAACGGTTACATCTTTGTCACCGTAACCGTTGGAACCGTTCCAGGGAAATGCCTGGACCGACACACCCCTACTTTAGATGCGAGAGGCTACTAAACAGAGGCGTCTGGATCTCCAGCGGCTCGTCCTCGACCCAAGCGCTCTCAGCGGCCTTCCTGCTAACTCTCTTATCTCCTCTGTTTCCAAGGACCTAGTAATCTACTAGAGTATCCTACTAGAGATCTCCATGTCTGTTTTTCCTCAACTCCACTTCCACCCGGTTTAGCATTAACTTTTTTTTCGGATGGATTGCTTTTATGAAATACATTGTTTTTGACAACAATTTGAGTCATTCCAGACCTAAAATTGATTTGCAAAGACAGAAAAGTCGGGGATTTTCTTTTTCCCGAAAACGTCCCACCGCCCTTCGAGTTTAGTTCAGCAATTGCAGTTTTAATTTTATATCTCCTGGACCACTTGCTCTCTCTCCTTAAGAACTTGGTGAGGATGTTGGGTATGTAGAAAGGAATGGATTCCAATTTCTCCGGGCGGCCGTCAGGGACGGGGAAATGTGTTTCGCGATTGTCAGGGTTCCGGAAAAAGTGGCAAATATGGGTCAAGGAGGGGGTCTCTCACTTTGCAACTATTTTTCCTAGATTCCTGGATAATTTCTATGGTGAATAGCTAAGCCAAATTTGGTCGGGCGACCTTCAGGGGGCGGGGGGGATTTCTTTCTTTCTGAGCAATGATTTGCAGCGTTTTTTACCCACCAACATTTTTTTTACCTACCAACTTTTTTTACCTACCAGCTAGGTACTACCTACCACACCATACTGGCTTCACACCTTCACAATCAAGTTTATTAGAAAGAACTAAACGCTTCACACTCGATTGGAAAAATAGAAAGCTTCATATGGAAATTTGATTACTGGTTACGCAGAAGGCAAAACTGTATACAAATCGAAGAAATGAACAGCGATCGCATTTTAGTCCGATAAAATTTGAATGGAGATTAGACCTCTTTTGCGATTCACACTCATGATTCTGTTTTATCGAAGGAAAACCTTCAAGTACTCGTAGGGACCGAACGGTTTGTCCTACAGAGCTCCGGGTGGTCTCAAAAATTTTTAAAAATTCAGTACTATTTAAAATTGGTGAAAAAACAATACCTTTATTTCGAGAGTTTTCGAGCTAGGGCACTCTTGAAAATTTCAACCCTTAATTTTCACCCCTTAGAAGTGACTGACATCAACCAAAAGCTTCGCGGCACAACTAGACCCCAAATGGAGCCCATATACCAAATTTGAACCAAATCGGTCCAGTGTTGCTAAGAAAAGTGCCGCGGACGGCGTACGGCGTACGGCGGACGGACGGACATTTTTTTATTCGATTTTCGTATTCTACGTACCTTGAAACGTAAAACATCAAATTTTGAGGGGGGGTTAAAATTTTTTTTTCTTGCTCGATTCCAAAGGCTTATTATTGAAAATAATAAACCAAAAGTTGTTGCCAGAATCTATTGCTAGGTTCCCCATCGATTTTTTCTGTTGCTAGAATCTATTGCTAACTTCACCCCAGTTTTTTTTAGACAATTGAAATAGCTTCATTTTTTTGTAAAATTCACTACAAGTGCATTCGGTTACCGAAGAATGAAGCTTGTCATGTAAAAACAATTACTTACCTATTTTCTTAGGTAGGTACTAAGGAAAGAAAAAGGTTTTTGTATTGACCTGGACTACCTACCTCCAACCATTGATTGAGGTCTCATCAAGTTCATCATGCACCGTCTATTATTATTATTAGGTACCTGCCTACCTATTATTATCATCATCATCACGGTTGAGAAAACGCTGCCAATTAGGGTTGAATGGGTTTATCAATCAACAGTATCAATCAACGAAAACAAACCTGGAGCAGTTCAGAAGATTGAGGTTTTTGAACGCCGTTGAAGTGCCGTTTCCCCCACTAAAGTTCCTACAGCTTGCCAGGTGATGATCCGGGACTGTTTTCAATGGTTTCAGCCTAAAAAATAACATGGAAAGTGTTAATCCACTCGCTAAGTTTCCCGAGTATGCCTGATTTTCCCTCATTGGCAACATTTTATGCTCAACCATAGCCTCCTCCCTCGTAGGACTCAAACTCAAATTGAGCGTGAGAATGAGACTTGTCTCCAGTACCCTGTGGAATGAGATAAAAGAGTTAGCAGGAAGGCCGCTGTGAGCGCTTGTGTCGAGGACGAGCCGCTGGAGATCCAGACGCCTCTCTACTAAACAACGCGTATAACAATATATAGGACTGTAGATAGCGTAACCATGAATGTAACCTAGGATACGACTAATGTGTGAATAATGTAATGTATTGTTTAGTCATTTAATTATTGCTGTAGGTTTCCATTTATTTACCGAGATGGAGCAATTTTTCAAAGACACCCCCTACAACACTGGCCAAGCCTAACTTCGGGTAGGTAATCTACATTAATCCCTTCATGCATTTTTCTTAACGTAAAAGCGTACAAAATGCTGCGAAATAAGCATGTATCTACCTGTCTATCTACCACTTATGATATCCATCGTAGTTTCACGCGCCCGTTTCTTGGAACACCCTGAGCCTTCCAGAAAGTCCTCCAAATTGGGAGGGGAGTTTGAATCCAACAGTGAATGGAAGTTAGTAAATTTTGAAAACTATTTTGATCGTTGGCAATAAGATGATCGTGAAGATTATGCTCCATTATGCTGAGTTGAAGAGTGCCTTGCACAAAGGGCTAATGTTTGGCTGTTTTTCACACCCTTCAATTAATAATGGTCAGTGGAAAAGTTTGATTGCGTAAAAAGTGGCTGACATCAACTAAAAGCTTCGCGGCACAACTCGACCCTAAATGGAACCCATATACCAAATTTGAACCAAATCGGTCTAGGGTTGCTAAAAAAAAGTGCCGCGTACGGCGTACGGAATTTTTTATTGCTTCCGAGTCTACCAAGGTAGCGGAAGCTTTGTTTTCACTTTTCAAGGACGAAAAAAAAAGTTCTCCAAAATCAAAATTTTCACTCGCGTTTTGTGTTTTAGACCTTTCTGAACAATTTTGGTTCCGTGTCTGTCTGTCTGTGTGTCTGTGTGTCTGTGTGTCTGTCCGTCTGTCATCAATTCCTTGTAACGCGCATAACTATACGAAGTTATTGTCCGATTTCGATGAAATTTTCAGGGATTGTGCGGGTTGGTGTGTAGACGGTCCCCTATGAAAACCATCATCCCCGGACTTATAGAAGCGACTGCGCATGCGCAAACGTGAATTCCTTGTAACGGTCATAACTTCCACATTTTCCATTCGATTTCAATGAAATTTTCAGGGATGTTACAGATTAGTGATTAGATGGTCCCCTATGAAAATCATCATCCTCGGACTGATAGAAGCGACTGCGCATGCGCAAACGTGAATTTCCTTGTAACGGCCGTAACTTCCACATTTTCCATCCGATTTCAATGAAATTTTCAGGGATGTTACAGATTAGTGTTTAGATGCTTTTCTATGAAAATCATCGCGCCCGGATTGATAGTAGCCGATGCGCATGCGCGAACGTGAATTGCTTGTAACTGCCATAACTTCCACAATTTCTACCCGATTTCGATGACATTTTCAGGGATTACGCGGATTAGGTTGTAGATGGTCCCCAATGAAAATCAAGGCCTTAAAATCTCAGTAGCCTCTACGCATGCGCAAACGTAAAATCCTCGTAAAAGCCGTAACAATCGCGTGTGACGTGAGGATCTCAAACCCCATTCAACCAACCCCTTTATAGGACAGTGAGCAATGCTCTGGACTCACACCCAGGAGTCCCAGGTTCAACTCCCAGTCAAGCTAAGAAATTTTTTGATCCAATCACTACCGCACTTACATTTTTCGTCCGAATTTGATGAAATTTTCTAGGATTGTTCAGATTAGCGTGTAGATGGTCCCCTATGAGGGTAGTGAAAGGTACTTAGAGATTGGTGTTTTGAGATTAACTACTATGCATCGGATCATCTATATAATCGGGTTATGGATACGAGGAAGCTATGTGCCACACCCACTTGGCAGACGTTTTTTCTATTTTATCATACCGTTGGAAAGCTTGTTAGGAAATAAAGTATTGTAAAATCCTCAAAGTTTAGAGTGGAAAAATGAATTTTGTTTGCTTAAGACAAATTCTTTAGAAAAAACTAGAAATTTAGAAACGTAAAATTGTTGAATTGTTTCTGTGGATACAAGAATTGAATAGGAATCTTCGAAAGTTACGTTTCCGAATTTAATGAAGTTTGAATTCACTGTAAACCAATAGTTGGGGAAATGTGGTTAGTTTTGAGCCAAACATCACTTTTCTTCCAATAAAAAACACACATTTTTCTATTTCTTCCTTGCATTTGAGAATTGGACATGGGTCCAGATGAACTTTTTTTGCATTTGAGGTGCACAAACACCTAGCGTTTTGACATCTGATCACCGATCACTCTGTATACGTCCTTGATTTGTTTAAAACGCCCTTGTTCCTAAAGACCCCGATCTTCTTCAATCCGGAAGTTTGTTCAGTTCATTGGCTGTATGCAGCGGATTCCTCCGGCTTACGAAAACGTGAGCTCAATATCCCATCATAAGACGGTTGATTTCTCCTTGAAAAGGAAAGGAGAGAGACTTGTGTGCGGTTCTGCGGGACTTAGCCCCGTGGAAGACTCGGCAAAAAGGATGGAGAATAACATGGAATAACCGGAGGGGCCGGAAGCTCAGACGAACATCCTGCAAAATGAGCCGGAATGGGATTTTTGCTTCCCCACTTCGTCTTCTTCCCGTTCGTCTTCCTCCTCTTCGCCTTTCTCGCACACCCCATCGACTACAAGGGAGTTCTTGCTATTCGAAACGCGTAGCCTGGAGTCTCTACCGTTTGCCGGAGAATACCAAGAAACTGAAGCTAAGACGAAATATATTATGAATGCCTTCCCTTTAAGGTTGTTTCCCTAAATGGGAATATTTGATTTTGAGGCCCCTTCCCCCCCCCCATGCAAAGATCGTACTCATGTTTTCGTCGACTCATCCCTTTTCCGGGGTTGCAAAGGGAAGTGGCAATCTTTCATCCCTTGTATGTGTGGAAATGTGAGTGAGCTGAAAAGGCCAATTTGATTCCCGACGTCACGTAAAGGGTCGAACCAGCTGAGAGTCGTGTTCACGGAGCGATTCCAATAGTAATGAATAATTTATCAGCTAGGTAGATACCCAAAAAATATATATACCTCCTCACGGCCATGACTTCCTTCTGTTGATAATAATGAAGAACTCATTCTAGGGTCAGATATTATTATACTTCTTCACAATCCGAGTACTACCAGAGTGCAAATGAAGATCATTATAACTGCACCTACCACTCAAATTATAATGTGCAAATAAGTGAAATAATTGTAATGACACTGCCCTCTCTCTAGACAGCTGTTTCTTCATGAATTAATCCTGGCTATATTAATCGCTAACTGCTCATTTTCTGCTCATCCATTTGCAATTCACACTCTTATTTCTGATTTATTTTTCAATCAAGACTTAAATTCTTATAGGGCACGAACAGTTTCTCCTATAGAGCCCTGGCTAGTCTCATTCGATTTTAAAAATTCAATTTTATTTTAAATTGATGAAGAAACAATACCTTTACTTCGAAAGTTTTTTAGCTAGGGAGATTTTAAAATTACAACACCTATTTTTCAGCCCTCAGACTGACAATAACCAAAATCTTCGCAGCACAACTAGACCCCAAATGGAGCCGTTATAAAAAATGTCATCCAATTCGGTCCATGGAAACTAAGGAAAGTGCCACGTACGGAAGATGGAGGACGGATTATTTATAATTTGATTTTCGGATTCTACGTACCTTGGAATGAAAAACTATAAAATTTTGAGAGAGAATACAATTTTCTGTCTTGCTTGATTCTAAAGGCTCATTATTGAAAATAATAAACCAAAACAAAAGGTAAGAAAAATCTGATTTTAAGCGGAGTAAAGTATAGCATCGAATCGAAGTTGTGAGTTATTATTTTCAATAATGAACCTTTGGAATCGAGCGAGAAAATGAATTTTAACATATCCTCAAAATTTGATGGTTTACGTTTCAAGGTACCTACGTTGAACTCGAAAATCGAATATAGGACTTCCCTTTGTTAGGTACCTTGAACCGAATTCGATGAAATTTGGTATATGGGGGGCTCCATATGGGGTCTATTTGTGCCGCTAAGCTTTTGGTTATTGTCAGTCTGAGGGCTGAAAAGTAGGTGTTGTAATTTTAAAATCGCCCTAGCTCAAAAACTCCCGATGTAAAGGTATTGTTTTTTCATCAATTTAAAATAGAATTGAATTTTTAGAATCGAATGAGACCACCCAGAGCTTTGTAGGACAAACCGTTTGCTCCCTATGAGGTCTTAGGTTTGGACTTACAATAAATCAAAACCACGAGTGCGAATGGCAAAAGAGGCCTATTATCCCTTCAAATTTTGGCTGATCAAAATAGTTCGATCGTTGCTGGTTTCTTTGAATAAGTTTCGGGATGAACTCAATTGTGCGCCCTTAGTTACCAAGCATACAATTTCGGAATGAAGGCACCTAGAACTCTCGGCTAGCATAGTTTTTGCTCTAGCAGGTTGTTAAAAAGCCGTGTTCTATCCAGACGGGTGATCTGTACAGTAAAATAGTAAACCATTGTGTAATAATTTGCAGCGTTATTTCAAAAATAGTTGTAGAATTGACCTCCGGCCGGTGGTTTGACCTCAACGTGAACATCTTGCATACAAAAGGCTTTTTATAGATGATAAAACCACCTTTCAGCGGCATTTCTGAAAAGTAGGCTTACCTCGATTTAACCACCTCGGTTTTACCACTCTCTAATTTCTAAGTTTGGCGGCTTTACTTCCCTGCCTTTTTAAATTGCGAATAAAAGGAAGTTGATATTGCATTTTTGTGTTGTTCTTCTTTGCTACATTGTAATCTTAGAATAACTGCAAGTTAGAGGAGCGACGGTAATGCGGTCGCGAGCGTGATCACCTGATAAGATATCAGAAATAGTAGTTAGTTGAAGTGGCGTTAGGTAGCGCTGAAACCCGACAATACTGTCTGGGGGCTAGACTCTCCTATAATAATCTTACTCGAGGTCAAAGTGACAAGGTACGCACAGTTCAGCACGGGTTCCTTCTAAAATGCGTAACGCCATTAGAAATTTCGGAAAAGTTATAAACAAAGATTATTCTCCCAAGTTGTCGCTACTCGACAGCAAGGTTCTGTCTTAATCATGCACCTCCGTGGTAAGCTTTTCGAGGAGTGGCCTTCTCTTGTGTTTGTCTTGAAAACTTGGGAACATGAGTTGGCTGGGAGACGGTCGTGCTGGTTGGGGCAAATACAAAAGGGCGGTGGAGGGGGTCATAAAACAAACTGGAGGTAAATAGGTGCCCACCTTGTATTCTGACTTTGTAATGACGCTCATAATTACGATGTCAAGAGAGGCGAGTCGGTGGAGGTGAAATCCGCGTATCGGGAGGTCCCAGAGGGATTTTACACTTCAACTGGAATAAACCCGCTTGAAAACTTGTTCCCCTCTTGGTACCTACCTACTCATAATAATGTTAAGAATCGATGATTAGATAATCTTACAACCTCTACTACGGTGTAGGTTTTGCAATTTTTTACCCAATATGTACAGACATGTACAATATGTACAGACTTTGATTTCTTTTTTTGTTCAACGCGGGAATCTATCTAACTGTACACAAAGTTGCAAGAATTTCGAAATTTATGTAATGGGAGGAACGGGGGATTATTTACAGAAAATAAGGCTCATTCTTACAACATCTCCAGCGAGCTGCTTAAACCTCAATTTAAACCAAGTCGCGTATTTTCTGGTGTTTGTTTTTGTTTCTGGTTTGACACAGAATACTTCCGTTGCATATTATATCACTAGAGTATCGAAATTCGTCTGGAGAGGGGGGGAGAAAACCAATTTTTCAATTTCTTTTCTATTTAGACCTTCGAATCGAAACCAAGTTTTGAATCCAGGAAACATAATCAGACCTCTAGATTTTAATGAACTAGAACTTGTGCCATCAAATCAGTGGTTGTGCCACCGTGGACCAAATCCATGGTGCCAGGATACCAGAAACCACGTATTTTATGTGTTTTTGGTTTCATCTTGAATACAGATACGATCTTCTACGGACTATCTACCAAAACTAACAGATGATTCTGTTAAGGTGGCTAATGACGAGGGGGCGAGGAGAAGATACATACATGTTGGGTACCTTTACGTCGACATTTCCGATTTCAAAATATCCAGATTTGGGCTCTTATAACGCAAAACGCTGCAAATCATTGCTCAAAGGTTTGTTATTTTCTGTATAGATCACCCTTCTGTATAGATCACTGGTTCTCCATCAGCACCTACCACCATCTGTATTCTCCCTTGACCTTCCCTCTCAAATTTCAGCTTCCTGCGTTCAATAGGATTGAAAATGACTTCGGAGCTCACTCAGCTGATCAGTGATCTGAGTAGTGAAGAAGATCTTCTCGAATGCTGGAGACGCCTGGAAGAGCACTTCCATTCAATAGGATTGAAAATGGCTTCGGAGCTCACTCAGCTGATCAGTGATCTGAGGAGTGAAGAAGATCTCCTCGAATGCTGGAGACGCCTGGAAGAGCACTTTCATTCAATAGGATTGAAAATGGCTTCGGAGCTCACTCAGCTGATCAGTGATCTGAAGAATGAAGAAGCTTTTGAGCAAGGATTTGCAGCGTTTTTTACCCACCAACATTTTTTTTACCTACCAACTTTTTTTTACCTACCAGCTAGGTACTACCTACCACACCATACTGGCTTCACACCTTCACAATCAAGTTTATTAGAAAGAACTAAACGCTTCACACTCGATTGGAAAAATAGAAAGCTTCATATTGAAATTTGATCACTGGTTACGCAGAAGGCAAAACTGTATACAAATCGAAGAAATGAACAGCGATCGCATTTTAGTCCGATAAAATTGGAATGGAGATTAGACCTCTTTTGCGATTCACACTCATGATTCTGTTTTATCGAAGGAAAACCTTCAAGTACTCGTAGGGACCGAACAGTTTGTCCTACAGAGCTCCGGGTGGTCTCAAAAATTTTTAAAAATTCAATACTATTTAAAATTGGTGAAAACACGATACCTTTATTTCGAGAGTTTTCGAGCTTGGGCACTCTTGAAAATTTCAACCCTTAATTTTCACCCCTTAGAAGTGACCTACATCAACCAAAAGCTTCGCGGCACAACTAGACCCCAAATGGAGCCCATATACCAAATTTGAACCAAATCGGTCCAGTGTTGCTAAGAAAAGTGCCGCGGACGGCGGACGGGGGACGGCGGACGGCGGACGGACATTGCAAATTTGGATTCTACGCACCTTGAAACGTAAAGTGACAAAGTTTGAGGGGGGGTTATAAAAATTTTTTGCGATACGATCACATAGGCTTATTATTAGAAATAATAAACCAAAAATTGAATGTTACTTCCTCAGAATACTAAATAAATTGCATTGGACAAAACTGTTTGTGCAGTAGGAAGGCAAATAAAAACATTTTATTGTATACCGGTTAATATTAAAAGAACTTCTATTTATATCCAATGAGACGTTTCTAGAATGCATGCATTATTGAACGCTATGTTAATTTTTTAGAGGGAACGTTTTTTGAGAAAATAGGACTTTTACGCAAAAAAAAAAAAAAACGCTGCAAATCATTGCCCAAAGGTTTATTATTTTCTGCATAGATCAACCTTCTGTATAGATCCCTCCCTACCAACCATAGGTACCTACTACCAACTGGGGCATTTTTGAAAATTTCAAACCCAACAACCAACCAAAAGGAAATGAAGGGTTGAAATTTTCAAAAATGCCCTAGTGCGTAGTCGGCACCTATGGTTGGTAGGGAGGGATCTATACAGAAGGGTGATTTATACAGAAAATAATAAACCGTTGGGCAATGATTTGCAGCGTTTTTTTTTTATTTACCTACCAACATTTTATTACTTATTATTTTACCTACCAACCATTGGTAGGTACTACCTACCTCACCGTAATGCCTTCACACCTTAACAATCAAGTTTATTAGAAAGAACTAAACGCTTCCCACTCGATTCGAAAAATAGACAGATTCATATGGAAATTTGATTACTGGTTGCTCAGAAAGCAAAACTGAATGAAATCGAAGAAATGAACAGCGATCGGATTTTAGTCAGAGATTAGACCTCTTTTGTGATTCACACTCGTGATTCTGTTTTATCGAAGGAAAACCCTTAAGTACTCATAGGGAGCAAACGGCTTGCCCTACAGAGCTCCGGGTGGTCTCAAAAATTTTTAAATATTCAATACTATTTAAAATTGGTAAAAAAACTATACGTTTATTTTGAGAGTTTTCGAGCTAGGGCACTCGCACTTGAAAATTTCAACCGTCAATTTTCACCCCGTAGAAGTGACTGACATCAATCAAAAGCTTCGCGGCACAACTAGACCCCAAATGGAGCCCATAAACCAAATTTGAACCAAATCGGTCCAGTGTTGCAAAGAAAAATGCCGCGTACGGCGTACGAACGGAAAATTTTTTATTGGATTTTCGGATTCTACGTACCTTGAAACGTAAATCATCAAATTTTGTAGGGGGGTTAAAATTTTTTATTTCTTGCTTGATTCCAAAGGCTCATTTTTGAAAATAATAAACCAAAAAACTGGACTATGCTTAAAAAGTTTTAAGTTTAATAGAATGGTGACACACCAACACCGGATATGTCAACAGTTGTGTTAGTTATTTCCAAGTTATGGAATTATTCATTTATCATATTAAATTTATTATGATGAATGAATAATTCAATTTATGGCATAAGAGTGCCAATACCGTATATTCTAAATGAATTGTACTTCAATTGCCATCTCCGGTCTCCCAAATGTATGAAAAATTAATCAGAATAGCTTAGAGCCATTAGGTTAATAGCTGCATGGTGGACTGTGTTGTAGGTTGGCAGAGAGATTGCTGAAAAGTTCATTTATTGATTTACTCTCTGAACCGCGGACTCAACATTCGCCAGTGAGCATGTGGAAAAGTCGAGGTCTGTGCCATCGATTAGGGCATTAAATGCTTTTTTGCAAATTGCTTTAAGCAAATTTTGCTTCTCTAGGCAGACAAAGTGTAAAAAAAATTTCTGGCATCGAACGGCACCACAATTAGTTATTGCCCATGTTATGGGGTACAAGGACACCAGCTATTGCAAGGAGATACAGACAAATTTAGCCACGTTTTAACCGGAATAACCAAACATTCACAGACCTTTTGATTTCAGGTGTCTCCAAACTATGACACTTCATGAGCACCCGATATTCATCCTTGTTGCAAGATTTTGCAACCTCAATGCCAGGAAGCGAAGGAGTCTCCTCTGAATTCCGAGAAGAAGAAGGTGCCAGCATCCACTAAGTCTCGTTCACTTCTCTTCAAGGACGCCAATGCCCTTAGGGCATCAATATGTCAAACATCCACATGAGATACTCAGATTTTGAACTGCGTAGTTCCAAACAAGTGATGCCCCATTGATCATGATTTTTGGTGAGCTGAGCTCTACAGGTTTTTGCGCATTTTACTGGGTTAAGACTGAAGGATTTGGTGGGACACCAGGAAATGAACGAGTACACACCACACCACAGACATACCAATAGATTGAAAGACTGACCAAATTAAAGTTTTCCAAGAAGCTCTAAGCTGAGAAATTCGAGCAAACAAAACATTGTTCAATTTTGGAGGATCAATATTTTGATAATCTGCTGTACAAATACAAAGTAACCCAACCTTCGAATGAATGTTTTGTGGAAAGAAATTCTTCTTTAAAAATTACTTTAAAGGTAATTGAATTTTGTTGTTACTTTGCCCTTTGAAAATCTAGAATGTTCTTGAATCATTCCCTCTTTAGCGACCTGTTAAGGACGGGTTGGTGTAGTCATGTGCAGGATTGGGGCAGGGCTTATCTTATACGGTATAGATGTTGTAGGGGATACAACGTAGCAGTGATTGATAATTCAGCTCCAGGGTTCGTTAAGCACTTAGTGAAGCAGCAGGTCAATGGATCAGAACGAGAAGGGGAGGAGGGCTCTATTGGAACAGTGTTAATTAGCCCAATCCAATCAATCACCAAGTCAATACGCTTACAATAACCATCTGAATATCATTTATAGATCTGACTATTGGGTAATAAACCGGAACTGGGCAACGGAGCGGACGGAAACCTATTCTAATCATTTGAGCATTTCACTAGGTAGGCTTACAGCCGATTAGGGTGATCTAATCTATGAAAATCGGCAGATCCAGTAGGAATGTCGAGGTTACACTAGTTATTATTTATATAGTTTCGATATATTATATATTATTAGACGGCATAATATATTATATTCCATATTTGAGAGAAAACGCTCAAAATTATTAATTATTACACGACGGTTTATTATTTTTGGTAAAGAACATCCATCTGCGAAGAACATGACTTTTTCCGACCCTTCTAGGGACCTGGGGAATGTGGTGGTTGAGAGACCCTCGGTCGAGAAGAGCCTAGGCAGGTCAGGTGTGATCTCGATTAATTTCGAGGACCAAAAAGCAGTAAGACTACAACAGTAAACTGTGTTCAGTTCAATAGTTTCTAAAACTTGAACACTATACTTAATTAATGAAAAACAGTCATTAAATATTTATCCAGTAAAAATTTAAATATCCAGTAAAATATTTATCCAAAAAAATTGTCAAAAATCGTCATTATTTTGAATGATTGAAAAAGTCTACCAAATGGGTGTGGCACATATCCTCCTTGTATCCATAATCCGATTTTATAAATGATCCGATGCACTGCAGCTAATCTCAAAACATCAATCTCATCTTACGTTTGCGCATGCGCAGAGGCTACTACAGGGTGAGCCACGGAAACTTACTTATTTGAAAAAATCGCCCTTCGGCATGGTGGGGTTGTAGAAGGGGGGACAATGGCCCATTCGATGGCGGAGCTCCTAAATTCACGTGTATTCCTATAGTCGCCGCCGCGTCCCTACAGGTACTCCCCGAAGCCACCGCAGTAGTCCATTCACCTGGCTGCCAAAACCTCCTGACTCCGCCGATTGGCGGGCCTGCTTCCAACCACCGCTTGCTCAGATGACTAGAAGTGAGGAAAACGGTAGGCTACATGCTGTACCGGTGGGAGTGCGACCCGGCGTCGGCCTCACTTCAACCATTCACAGGGCCGCTGAGGATTAACTGGCCGCAATTTTCGAGCATGTTCGATTACCTGCCGAGCGGCGGACGCCCGCCAGACCTCAAGATTTTGTTAACCATTCATGGGTAGTTTTCCCCTTTGACGGTGGCTAGGCCCGCAGCGGCGACTCCAGGCGTACATGTGAATGGGCCCCTTAAAGTTTTGTTACCTGTACAGTTAAGGGCCCCATTCACGTGTATTCCTGGAGTCGCCGCCGCGTCCCTACAGGTACTCCCCGAAGCCAGCGCAGTAGTCCATTCACCTGGCTGCCAAAACCTCCTGACTCCGCCGATTGGCGGGCCTGCTTCCAACCACTGCTTGCTCAGATGTCTAGAAGTGAGGAAAACGGTAGGGCTACATGCTGTACTGGTGGGAGTGCGACCCGGCGTCGGCCTCACTTCAACCATTCACAGGGCCGCTGAGGATTAACTGGCCGCAATTTTCGAGCATGTTCGATTACCTGTCGAGCGGCGGACGCCCGCCAGACCTCAAGATTTTGTTAACCATTCACGGGTAGTTTTCACCTTTGACGGCGGCTAGGCCCGCAGCGGCGACTCCAGGCGTACACGTGAATGGGCCCCTTAAAGTTTTGTTACCTGTACCGTTAAGGGCCCCATTCACGTGTATTCCTGGAGTCACCGCCGCGTCCCTACAGGTACTCCCCGAAGCCACCGCAGTAGTCCATTCACCTGGCTGCCAAAACCTCCTGACTCCGCTGATTGGCGGGCCTGCTTCCAACCACCGCTTGCTCAGATGTCTAGAAGTGAGGAAAACGGTAGGGCTACATGCTGTACTGGTGGGAGTGCGACCTGGCGTCGGCCTCACTTCAACCATTCACAGGGCCGCCGAGGATTAACTGGCCGCAATTTTCGAGCATGTTCGATTACCTGCTGAGCGGCGGACGCCCGCCAGACCTCAAGATTTTGTTAACCATTCATGGGTAGTTTTCCCCTTTGACGGCGGCTAGGCCCGCGGCGGCGACTCCTGGCGTACACGTGAATGGGCCCCTTTAGTTGCCACCATGCTTTGGGCGAGAGAGCAGCGGGCGTTTGCCCGAGAAACCTTTTTTTCCAATGATCGGTCAGTTGTTGCGACCCGACGAGCCTTCCGTGCGCGCTTCGAAATTCGTCTTTATGGAGCGGTTCCCGGTCGAAATTCGATTCTAACTTGGGCTACCACATTTCGGGAGACTGGAAGTGTTGCCAGAAACCGAACTGGACCTCCAGAACCCCAGAAAACGTTGAGAGAGTGAGGCTGTCGGTTTTGCGCTCCCCCCGTCGTTTGGCTCGCAAACAGTCAGCTGCTCTGGGAATTCCAGGCACAACTGTTAGACGGATTCTCCACGATGATCTTCAATTTCATCGCTATAAATTGACTGTAGTGCAGGAATTGAGCGAAAGGGATTTAATCGCCCGCCAAACTGCATGTGAAGCACTGCTCGAAAACCTGCCTCATGACGCGATCGTTTTCTTCAGCGATGAGGCCCTTTTTTTCACATTTCTGGCATTTTTTTATGGGGCTACTTAAAGTCAACTGTTTATAACGATCGTCCACGAACCCTAGAACACCTAAAAAACAACATTCGCGCCGCCATTGCCGAAGTACCCGTCGATATGGTGATCAGAGTGGAGAGAAACTTTAAAAATCGTTTGAACTAATGTTTAAACAATAGGGGCCATCATTTGATGGATGTGATCTTTAAACCCATATGAAAAAAAATTTAAGAGTTGTCCTTTAAAATTAAAAAAAATATATAACGATATCTGCATTAGTTTTTTTTTTAATAATTAAAAATTCAATTATTGACCTTGCAAATAAGTAAGTTTCCGTGGCTCACCCTGTATTTAACACTCCGGGGCGATGATTAAAGTAGAGGACAATCCACACGCCAACCCGCACTATCCTTCAAAAATTCATCGAAATCGGGTGAAAAATGTAGAAGTCATGACTATTACAAGGTTTTTACTTTTGGGCACGGGCAGAGGCTACTTTCAATCCAGGGGGATGATTTTATTAGGGAATTATCAACACTCCAATAATATACTTAACTAAATAAATTACATACTTGCTGTTTAAAAAGCAAATATTTTCAAAGGTTACTTCATCATTCGATCCTGCACAGAAGAGATGATCCGATGCATTGTAGCAAATATCAAAATATCAATCTCTTAGTACCTACCTTACAATACCCTAATAAGGGACCGTCTTTTCGTCAACCCTCACAATCTCTGAAAATTTCATCGGATTCGGGTAGAAAATGTAAAAGAATTCACATTTGGGCCTGCGCAGTGGCTACTATCACTCCGTGGGCAATGATTTTCATTGGGGACCGTCTACACGCCAGCCCGCACAATCCCTGAAAATTTCATCGAAATTGGACAATAACTTAGTAGTTTTGCCCGTTACTTTTTGTTTAAGAAAACCTTTTTTTTTATCCGTGAAAGTGAAAACAATGCTTCCGGTACCCTGGTAGACTCTAAACCAAAAGTAGCCAATATCCAGAAAACGCGATTCTTTTCTGGCCCTACTTAAGAGTTCCGAATTGGGAAATACAGGAACACACGGTTACACCGTTCATATTAGAAGAATTTTGTAGCAAAAGGGTTAAGAAGAAACAAGTTTGACAAGAGCTCACAAATTACAGGAAACTGCAAAGAAAACACATCATCCGTCAAAATTACAACCCCTCACTGGCCACCCATTCATTCAAAATCGCAAGTAATGCTTTGACTGCATGCATACAATGATCTTAAGTTCTTGATGTTTATACCAGTTTTGTTTCTGGAGAAGACGAATACCTAATCAGACAAAATTTCAACCCTTTATTACGCTCCCTTTCATCCGAAAATCTCAAATAACTACAACCTGAAAAACCTAGACGGAAGTACGAGTAGATCGCATCAAGTGAGGTGCGTCAGAATTGGTCGGATCTTCAGCACAACCAACCAGTTTTGTTTCGATACGAAATCAAATGTAACTTATTGAATATAATGTAGACACCTAACTATGAAGTATCATGTTACGGTCTCTTACCTGAGAATGAACTGGAGTTGTTGAATCATCTTCTAGTGCGATATTTCACTCCCGACCTCGGAAACCGATCGCGAATCACGGAAATCACAACCGGGGAAACAACGAAGAAGTTGAAGTACTGCACAGTTTCATAAGTGATGAGACGAGCGCGGAGGCTGACGGGAAGATGGCGGCCAGTCCATCAGCCACTCGGTCGAGTATCGATTGTGATTCGGTATTGGGATTGAAATCGGGTAGAAAATGTAGAAGAATTCACATTTGCGATTTGCGATTATCACTCCGGGGGCAATGATTTTCATTGGCGACCGTCTACACGCCAGCCCGCACAATTCCTGAAAATTTCATCGAAATCGGAAAATAACTTAATATAGTTTGCCCGTTACAAGGAGTTCATGACGGGCACGTAAAACGCAAGCGGATTTTTTTTTATTTTGGAGAACTTTTTTTTCAACCTTGAAAAGTGAGAACGATGCTTCCGCCACCTTGGTGGACTCTGAATCAAAATTATCTAGCCAGAATCCGGAAAACCCGATTTAGAAAGAGTTAGGATCTCTTACCTGAGAATGAACTGGAGTTGTTGAATCGTCTTCGAGTGAATCACTCCCGACCTCCGAAACCGATCGCGAATCACGGAAAACACAACCGGGGAAACAAAGAAAAAGTTGAAGAACTGCACAGTTTCATAAGTGATGGGAAGAGCGCGGAGACTGACGGGAAGATGGCGGCCAGTCCATCAGCCACTCGGTCGAGTATCGATTGTGATTCTGTACCAGTATTCAATTTTCAATATTTAATTTGAATTAATGACATTGGAAGATCCAAAAAAATATTATTTAAACGGTGGTGTCGATCGGAAAATGTGAAGATTAATTTTAGTTTTTATTTCCAATAATTTGTTGGTTTACGTTTCAAAGTGGTATGTAGAATCCGAAAATTGAATAAAATTTATTCATTTAACATAATAAATAAAATCCGCCGCACACAGTCCGCCTTTTTTAAAATTTCATTATAATTACGTTGGTAGGCAGCAATTTATTGTCAAGAGAAGAATGAATCACTGCGACATGGTTCGCCGGCGCATTCAACAGCAATAGGTATTACTACTCGATGGAACAGCTGTTCGAGTTACTTTGATTAGTCGATGAAGTTTAATAAGCTGCTCGCTTGATGCTAGTCGATTCTCATCGCGTCTCTCTACGATCTATCATCATGCGTGAGATCTTTTTGTGTTTTATTATGTACCTATTCATGTTATATTTTATCGAGTAGGTATCTGGAGTAGAGTCAGTATATTATTCTTACCGGAACTTACGCTACGGTACGTATTTAGCTTTTTCGTAAGTCTGAAGATCATGGTCCTATGAACCAGCTGTCTAGTTCAATCGATTCATAAAATAGAAAATTAATAGTACCTAGGTAGATTGTATCAAGGTTCCGCTACCTTATTTGAACCGGTTGTAAGGTTCCGCTACCTACCGCATTTTCACTTCTCAAGTTTTAAAAAACATTGCCACTATCTACCAAGCTTTTTTCACTTCACGTTGGGGTGCCTTCATAAGGAAATTTTATTACTGGTTGCTGAGGACGCAAAACTGAGTACAACTAGGAGAAACAACCAACAATTTCATTTGGTTGTTTCACACGCGTGTTTCTGATTTATGGTAAGTCCAATCCTTTAGTTCTCATAGGGAACGAATGGTTGGCCCTACAGAGCTCTGAGTGGACTCATTCGATTCGAAACATTCAATAATATGTTAAATTGATGGAAAAATAATACCTTATAGTTTTTGAGATCGGTAGAGCGTTTTGAAAAGTTCAGCCCTTATACAAGACATCAACTAAAAGCTTCGGGGCCTACCTACTAGACCCTAAATGGAGCCTATATATCGGATTTCATCAAAATCGGCCCATGGTAATTAAGGGAAGTGCCGCGTACGGCGGATGGATGTCAACATTTTTATTCGATTTTCGGATTATACGTACCTTAAAACGTAAATTAACAAATCTTATGAAGGGGGGAGGGGGGCGGGATTTTTGCAGAGTCTCCCAAGGTAGCGGAAGCATTGTTTCCACTTTTCAAGGTTGAAAAAAATGTTCACCAAAATCAAATTTTCCACTCGCGTTTTACGTTTTACACCTTCCTGAACAATTTTGGTTTTGGCCACCAGACTCATGTTAGCCATTGCGCATGTGCAAACGTGTATTTCCTTGTAGCAGCCATAACTTCTCCATTTCCCATCTGATTTCGATGAAATTTTCATGGATTATTCGAATTGGGGTAGGAATAATTCCATATGAAAATCATTGTCCCCAAATTGACAGTAGCCACTGCACATGCGAAAACGTAAATTCTTTGTAACAGCCATAACACCTACATTTTCCATCCGATTTCGGAGACATTTTCAAGGATTGTACGCCAATGCGTTCAGATGGTTCCCAATGAAAATCATCGCCTGTAACTGCTAGTAGCCAGTGCGCATGCGCAAACGTGAATTCTTTCTAACAATCATAACTTCTATGTTTCCCATCTGATTTAGATGAATTTTTCAGGGATTATGCGGATAGAGAGGTAAATGGACCCCTATGAAAATCATGATCCCCAAACTGATGTAGTAACGTAAAATCCTTGTAACACTCATAACTTCTACAATTTGCATCCGATTTCGAAGAAATATTCAGAGATTATGCAGGCCTTCATTAGGAAATTTCATTACTGGTTGCTTAGGACGCAAAACTGAGGACAACTCGAAGAAGCTCTGAGTGGTCTCATTCGATTCTAAAAATGCAATACTATAAATTGAACAAACAACAATAGGTACCTTTATATCAAACGTTTTTGAGATAGTTAGTCAACTGATTGGGAATGGGGTACTCAGAATCAAACTCGTCTTTTGCCGAGCTTTCGGTGAATTTATCGCCTTCCTCATATCCTACAAAAACAAAAACAATATTCTCCCTTAACATTTAAAACCTGATCTTCCTATGAGTAGAAACAACAAAATTAAAATATTAACAACAAATTTAAATATTACTGAAATACAAAAAATTCTTGCACTTACTCAAAGGATGTATTATTGTGTGAGCATCATATCAGCGTTAATCAAAAAACCAGCTAGAGATTCCACTACAAACAATAAGTAAGTAATTTAGATTTAGATTGTTTTTGACTTAGGAAACATTATACAAATTAAGCTAGATTAACTGTAAAGTCAGATAGATTAAAATATATTAAACTAGATTGGAGCATGGTAAAACTATACTTAAATCCTTAGGAGTGACTGACATCTACCAAAAGCTTCGGGGCACGACTAGACAATAAATGGAGCAAATATTCCACACAAAAAAATCTCCAAAATTCCAAAAATATCAACAAAATTGGTCTATGGTTGCTAAGGAAAGTGCCGCGTTAGGCGGACGGACGGCCAAATTAACACAGAATAGAGAGTTTTCGCCACGTCAGGCGCGACGACTTGAGATCGTGACGACTAGAGACAGATGGGGCCAGCAGACGTAGATGCTAACTTTTTTTGGTGGATTTCGAGTCGTCACAAAATAAGGTGCGGACTCTGGAAGTGACGCTAAATTGCTACCGACCTGTGAAGTCACTTGAAAATGGCCGATGACGAACAGCTGATTCAGACTCCGGGGGGTCTCGAAATGAGTTTTTCAGATCGAAAATTAGAATACTTATTAAATAAGTATCTATAGATACTTATTTTGCTATAGATACGTATCTATAGATAAGTATCTATAGATACTTATTTTGCTATAGATACGGCAAATTTTGCCGTATTGAAAAAGCAATAAATTTATTACTACTTGGATAGGTACCCATTTACATCCCTTTCTGACCCTACATTGCGATATAAAAACCTACCTACTGATGATTTTGATCGTTTTCACCTTTAGAAAGTAGTGAACAACACTAGCTTTTCCAGATCTCACTGTATTTTTTTGGGTTCCTTATTACCGATTTTGCAGTAGCTTCCTTTCTACTGGTTCCTTGTTTGTCTAACAACACGTTCGTAACATATCTATAGATAATTTAGAGTAGGTAAGTACATCGTTTCTACCTACCAGGAAGTGCAGACTATTCCAAAAACGGAAGTATCGATCTAGGATAGATGTACGAACTTAAAGACGTAAAACCTAAATGCAGACATCCATAATTAACCAAATACCTACTATTGTGTGAAAAGAAGGTAATTTTTCAAAGGTAATGAACTTGATAACTGTTGTAAGAGCATTTTTTCCAATTTGACATGCAACTTACAAGTACGATGATCACAACAAACGGAACTATCAATTGAAATCTTACATGGTACCTACTTACGTGAACTGACACTCGTCGTCTGTTTATTGTAGATCTGTAGTTAGGTATGTTGGTAGATGAATAAATAATGTGCAACATAAAATGAAAAACAAGGGTGCATTTATTCAGAAATTTCATTGGCATTCAAACAATGTAAAATTCGCACAGAGTCATCAATAGTATACGATGGATTCACTTGATCTTGATGCGAAGATAACAGAATTCTGGTGACGAGTAGTTTGTTTCGAGAGATGAAAAACTTGATAATTCCCGGGAAAAAGAAAACTGTTCTACAAATAAAAGCTAAAATCGAGAACCAAAACACGGGAGTCGACCGTCGAACACAACACAAAATCCTGCTTCATCCGATCTAAATTAAAACTGGTTATAAAAGTGTGAGGTTATCAAGGGCACAGTCGCACAGTACTGTGAGTATGTATAAAAAATCGAAAAAACGACCGTCTATTAGTATTGGAAAGGAGTGCAAGAACCTATCCCCAGATAGTCTTTGAGCACGTTTAAATAGGTTTCCTGACCTCACAAGCCTCCTACGGATCACCAGAGGGCAAGTTCCGCGATCATTTATGTTATTAACTCATTTCACCGAAAACGCTAACGATGAACTACCTGCTCATTATGAGTGCGGATACCGTCATATCAACAAGTTGGGTCTTATTGCTCTTCATGACGAGTCAAGGCATAAGTATGTGCTTTATTCACGTTTTTAAAATAATT
Source organism: Apolygus lucorum (assembly GCA_009739505.2). Classification (NCBI taxonomy): domain Eukaryota; kingdom Metazoa; phylum Arthropoda; class Insecta; order Hemiptera; family Miridae; genus Apolygus; species Apolygus lucorum. The sequence continues at coordinate 23,872,332 of CM019179.2, forward strand.
TTTGAAGTATGAATTTCCCCTAAGCACTCGGTAAAACCGTCACAATAATAATTCCCAATTTTTCTTCTTAAACCTTAACATTAAATAGTGAATTTCTCAAAAAGAGGAGAAATGAGGAATTAGAGCACTTGATGAATGTTTTCTGGCACTATCCCTTGACTCAATCCCGTTGGAATTTTCCGCGACTAGCCGCGACTTTTTTTTCTATGAAATTTTCAATACGAATAGAAAGCTTTTAGAAAAATTAAAGTCGCGGGAAAGTGTGGAGAGGAAAAAATCCACATCCTCGCATTTTTCATATCAACAGAAAAGATTACGAAGTCATCAACCAGTATCTGATTAGGGATAACTTCATTTACACGACCACCATCCACAAAACTGATACCTAATGCTGTACCAAGCACATCTAACGTTATGGAAGTGAGTTGTGGAAGCGCTCTCTCCAGCATCAGCAGCTCTAATGACAGTGACGATTTAGATTCATCATTCAGTGTAATGCACTTCTAAAGACATCTAATTATTACCTATGTTTCGGTACCTAAACTTTTGTAAAATTGGTGAAATGTTACTTTTGTTTTGAATTTAAAATTTCAATATTTTTGGGTGATTCTCAAACTACGGGACAATTTAGAGTTGGAAATCTCAAAAATTTTACCTTCTCAATTTCCCCTAAATTTTTTAAAACTACCTTCGGGAGTCTAATATAAAGGTGTTCTGATGTGTGAGCATGCATGATAACCCTTAAGTTGCTCAAAATTTGATTTTATAAATTTCATAGGTCATGACATTGAGGAGAAAACTATGGGGCAAACTTTAGTAACATATTGCTTGTACAGTAACTGTATGATCGACAGATTTCAAGCATATTGGTTCAATATCTATTTTTAAACAATTGTGAATGAAAACAATTACCGTGAAACGTTATCACTGGCAGAGAAAAATTCGGGAATGTTGAAAAGCTGACTCTGGGACAGGCCACGACAATGCGATTTGAGGTACATATCGATTGATTATGCACATGAATTGATCGATTTATAGATCAACTAGGGTGGTGTCATGTATGCGTGATACCACAAAAACAACTACAAAAAGGTTTTTTGAGAAAAGTTGAACAGAAAATTTTTTATTAACAAAGGACATAAATTGTCCCGTAGTTTGAGAATCACCCTTTTAATAAACTCCTTCTAATATTGTTTATTGTGCAATTTTCTTTCCTTAAAAATAAAAACCTTTTTAACAAAAAAATGGACCGACCTCAAAAAAGTGGTCCGTAAATACCAAAAAGGGAAAAATAATAATCTCAAGGAATTCAGATGGGAAGGTGGGTAGGCATGTACGGATTGAAGTCGCCGCCGTGCCCATCTGTAGACACAAACACGCAAGTAGATTCCACTTCCATCTGGTTAGTATTACAACATGCGTCGATATTGCAATTCAAAACAGGAATGAGAGTGGGTACCTATCATTGAGGTAATGCATGTGTTCCAAAACTATTAGGTAGTAGGTCACTGCTGTCGTATGAAGGAGGATGAGAGAGTGACAATAAGTGTGAATCTCCGTACAAAATGTTGGGATTCCAACATACCATCGTTTGATTAGATGATATCTAATCATACTAATCTATTGATCTAATGTATCTTTGATTAGATAATATCTGATTAATCTAATATTGCAAGTATTGCATGTTGCATGTAGAATTGTCTGGATCATGATGTGGGTTGTGATATGGGTTCATACTCAAATGATCTGGTTAGTATCACAACATGTGTCGAAAGTTCAATACAACAACAGGAGTAGGGGTAGGAAAGTAATTAAACAATCTTCTCATGTTCAATCTTTAACCAACTGCCTTTCCTGGTGTCGCGGATGTCTTCAGCTGTTATCAAAGGGAATATTCTTACTGAGATTCACACTTATGGCCACTCTCTCATCCTCCTTCATACGACAGCAGTGACGTACTACCTAATAGTTTTGGAACACATGCATTACCTCAATGATAGGTACCCACTCTCATTCCTGTTTTGAATTGCAATATCGACGCATGTTGTAATACTAACCAGATGGAAGTGGAATCTACTTGCGTGTTTGTGTCTACAGATGGGCACGGCGGCGACTTCAATCCGTACATGCCTACCCACCTTCCCATCTGAATTCCTTGAGATTATTATTTTTCCCTTTTTGGTATTTACGGACCACGTTTTTGAGGTCGGTCCATTTTTTTGTTAAAAAGGTTTTTATTTTATTATTTTTCCATTTTATAATATTTTTATTTTTCACTTTTTAGTGGTCCTTAATTTAAATCTAAAGTTAATTTACCCGCAGTTTTTCGATCAGTTTTCGTCATATACATCTATTTCCATACTGTGAATCATTTCAATAAGGTGAACCAGAAGCCGTAGGGTGGACCAAATTGTGTAATCCGTATCAGTTTTCATATGTATAGATGAGTTTCCGTTATTGTATCGGTTTCAGGAGGTATTTGGTTCACTTTCCTACCTAGCAATATACTCTCTAATCCCCCTAACTGTTCGACTTCCCTCATATTTGGTAGGTAAGTACTTGGTAGTTATGACAACACAATTCAACAACTCAATCATGATATGATTGACGAGGGAGCTAAGTGGTACATCCACTTGGTAGAAAACCCTCCAATCATCTAACATTATTGTATACCTCATACGGTATGGCACTATGCAGTTCTGACGATCTCCTACACCATTACCTACCCAACTATATTATGAATGACGAGGAAGCTATGTGCTACACCCACTTGGTAGAATACCCTCTCATCACCTAGTTGTCCTAAAATCCCTCATATTTGGTATGGCACTATTCAGTTCTGACGATCTCCTATACCATTACCTACACAACTATATTATGGATAATGAGGGAGCTATGTGCTACACCCACTTGGTGAAATACCCTCCCATCATCTACTTAATATTACTATATACCTCATATTTGGTACGGCACTATGCAGTTCTGACGATCTCCTTACCATTACCTACCCGACTATATTATGGATGACGAGGAAGCTATGTGCTACACCCACTTGGTAGAATACCCTCTCATCACCTAACAGTATTATATACCTCATATTTGGTACAGAACTATTCAGTTCTGACAATCTCCTATACCATTACCTACCCAATCATGTTATTAGTAATGAAGAAGCTATGTGCTACACCCACTTGGTAAAATACCCACTCGTCATCTAACTGTACTATATCTCTAATATGAGGACAGGCACTATGAAGCTCTGAGGGTCTCCAATACTATAACCTACCCAATCATGTTATTAGTAATGAGGAAGCTATGTGCTACACCCACTTGGTAGAATACCTAACTAACAGTACTATTATATTCCTCATGTTTGGGGGAAACTCACATACTTGAGCATTCATAAACACGTTTGATATGGAACATGCAGGTTCTGATCGAATAACCCACCATAATTTCCCCCTTCCTCATCCCCGCAGCACCTTTTAGTTATCGGAACCCCCTTCATATATCATTTTAAAGCTTACAATCAGACCTTTTATTTTCACTATACATAAATAGTCCGTCATCGGCTCTGTCGGAAGTCACAGGGCAAGAAGAGTGAATGGGGACCAATATTAGCGAAAACGGGAACCACATTTTTCAACTTCAATCACAAATTTTCGATACTTCTAACAAAGCAAAATGAAATCTGTTTGAAATGGGACCACCACAGATACTGGTAGAACAAATTTCAAAAAGAAACAGGCAGATTGGTACCTGAATAAAGAAATGCAAGGTGTTCAGACATACAAAAAAAAAAAAAAAAAAAAAATCGTCGTCCCACGACAACCCGAATTGAGTACCTCCTCTTTCGCGCGCCTTCGGCGCATTGAAGTCGGTCAAAAATATGAATTAGTATGAAATCCATGATCAGAGCAACTTTCTCTAACAGAACTCTCCACAAATTGATTTTTGATCACTTGCTCCATAAACTCACAGTACTGTGAGTCGTCAAGAAAGCCGTCGTTCTCGACGCCGTCAAAAGCCGGCATTTGGCGGCGTCCAAGACGACCGAACTCGCCGTCCGAGTCGTCACGCATGCGCAGTCACCATTTTCAGACGGTTGCATGGATATTACACGCGGACGGTCGTCACAAAAGACGTGGCGAAAACTCTCTAATGTGTTTTTGCGATGACCTACCGAAAAAAAATCGTCACGAAAAAGCGACAGAAAAAACCGTTACGCGCCTTTTATAATGATTTTCACGTGCAACCAAGCCGTTGGTAAGGAAATAGAACTCCCGCAGTGTTCATCGCACAGAAATTGTTCACCATTCGTTAGAAAGCTCTCAATTTATATAGTATTTTTCTTGTAGTTACATATTTATTTATATAACATTTGTAGGGTTTTAGACCAAATTAAATGTCTAACAATTATTTATTTTATTATTGCCAAAGACTCCACATTTATTATTGTTGTTTTTTATTTAACGGATGACTAGCATCGCAAAAACACATTCTGTGTTCCTATGATTTCATACAGAGTATGGAAAAAGAAATAAACCGGGGGGTGCAGGGGGGCGGAGCCCCCCGCCGGGGCGCAAAGCGCCGAGTTTTTATTCAATTTTTGGGTTCTACGTACCTAGGTACCTTGAAAGGTTAACCACCAAATTTTGAGGGGGGCGTTAACATTTTTTTTTCTTGGTTGATTCCAAAGGTTCATTATCGAAAATAATAAATTAAAATGGTCATACATCCCATTTGGCAACTGAACAAGCATTCTACGAGGAGTGAGATTTGAACTCTTTTTATTTTAATAAGAAATTATGAAAGGTCATTTAACGCTGATTCCGAACGTACCTACCTTAATACATAGTACATAACATGTTTAAGACAGAAACGTCCACCAAATTCTTTTAAAAATCGTGTTTTTGACCCGTTGTGGAGCCCTACTCGTGTTCAATATCGAGACGTTTTATTTTATTTGCTGAACTGAGCAAACCGATACTGAAACGAATCAGGCGCACGTGGGCGATGGCTTTATGATTCTTTCGTTTCTTTTACCCTTCATCCCCTCGATTTTAACCCGAAGGGTTAAGTGAGACATAAAGTACTCGCATTGATTCCTTTATATGCCAACGCCAGTGGGGAGAGCTTTCACGATCCAACGACGAGCGTATGGTAAAATGACCGCACTATGCGAAAGGGCGTAGGCCACAACAGGGAGGTTATAGAGGAGGTATAGAGGGGGCATAATGGTTTGGCATTCGGTTGATATTCATAATTATTGGCAACGGGTGGCTGGAACGATTGGAACCGAAAGCTCCGGGAAACTCAACTTCTATTTCCCCTCTGATTTTCTCTTCTCTCTTCCCCCTCCTTCACTCCTTTCCGTTTTACTGGAAAACCTCGCCCGACCACGTTCTACAAACTGCCTCTCAACACACATGACGCTTTTCAAATGAAACACGATATTAATTAATAGACCAACGAAGGCCTACTAAAGCGATATCAGAATGAATTCCGTGAATAATTATTCATAAATCATAATCTATGAATAATTATAATTTATAATTATGATAATAAATTATAATTTATCCATCACGTATTTGCACATTGCAATCGCTGATTATAATTTTACTCACATTGAATAAATTTTTTACGCGTTGAATATACCATAAATTTGCCTAACAGCGTAAATTAATTATTAAGGTCGAACATTTGAAGTTTCGTGAAGGTGGAGGTGAGGTTATCGGACACAGACTGTCCGACCTCTCATTAAAACGCTGCAAACTAATACACAAAGGTTTATTATTTTTCTGTATAGATCACTCCCCTGGAAAGAACAAAGATTTGCCATTGGTATTACCTATCAACCATATTTTCGCTTCACAATCAAGTTTATTTTGAAGAAATAAACGCTCCACACTAAATTCGAAATCGACGAAATGAGGAGTTGCCCTAATTATTAGGAACTGTGATTACTGGTTGCTAAGGACGCAAAACTGAGTACAACTCAAAGAAACGAACAACGATCGCATTTTTTGGTCACCTAAAGTTTGATCGGAAATTATGCCTCTTTTGCGATTCACACTCGTGTTTCTGATTAATCATATGTCCAACCCGGTTTACCAACCAACGGTTTTATCAAACTGAATAAACAGGTTTTTCCATTTTTTGCCAGCAATTATTGTTCGATTTTGATGGTTCCAGTGACAATATTTTAGTTTTTCAATTCCCTAAGCAAATGCACTTAATGAATTTCAAAATTCCACGAAAATTTCAAATTGAGGTACAACTTTTGAACTTTGAGCGCCGTTTCTTGAGAGATTAACCCGTAATGAGGAACGAACATCGACCGACAGAGACATCCCAAAGTTCTCATGGGGAGCGAACAGTTGGTCCTACAAAGCTCTGGGTGGTCTCATTCGATTCTAAAATTGAATACTATTTCTACTACTATTCAATTTATGAATTAATTGAGGAGAAAACAATACCTTTATATTAAAAGTTTTTGAGGAAGCGCGTTTTGAAAATTTCAGCCCTTATTTTTCAACCCTTAGAAGTGACTAACATCAACCAAAAACTTCGGGGCACACCTACATCCCACATGGAGCCAATATTACCAAACTTCATACCTTTATTTCGAGAGTTTTTGATCTAGGGCACTCTTGAAAATTTCAACCCTTAATTTTCACTCCTTAGAAGTGACTGACATCAACCAAAAGCAGCACAACTAGACCCCAAATGGAGCCCATATACCAAATTTCTACCACATCGGTCCACAGGGTTGCTGAGAAATTATGTCAGCTTTATTGGGATTTGGGTCCAACAACAAATCCTCCTCTTTCACCAAATTTTCGAAAAATTTATTTTCTTCATCAGGGCTATAACAAAATATACAATAATCAACAATAAAACCTCGACATGGCTAAGAATATAAAATATATGTAACTTTTTTATGGGGAACTTACTCAGAGGATGAGTTTAGGTTTGAACCTCAAACCACGGTCGGGAACAAAGAGGTATAAACCAGGAACACTGAAGGAAAAATTTGGAGGTCAGTATTTAGATATTTAAGGTGATAAAATATGGCAGAAACAGACAACAGCAGAAAAAACAAAACTCCACTTACCTAATCATTAAATTGGTGTTAAAAAACTTGACTATTATAATAAAATTTGGAAAAACACAATAACATCAGGCTTTAAATTGGTAAAAAACAAATCAAGACAGTCAGATAGACACAACCACAATAATAATGACTAGAATAGATAAGAGATAACAAGTAAACTTATTCTTCTTCAAGATTTACAACAATTGACAACTACCACAGAACTGACACTAAAACTTAACAAGATGCATTATAACTAAGACTAGAATTCGAGGAACAACTGTGAGTGAATATAACAAAGGTATGTGGAGGTAGCACTCAGCCATGAGTAGCGGCGAAACCAGCAGCTCACAATCCAGTCTGGAGCTTGTGGATCTCAGCCAGGATCCCCGAGTAAACCGAGCTGAGACCGGATGTATCAGTCCGCTTGTTGCAGGCATGCTGATTCATGTGAATGTAGGCCATCTCTTTAAATAATCTACGACCTAAAATTGGTTCTCGATCCAGGATCTTGGTCGTCTCAAAGTTGAACATGTGGCCGTTCTCAATGGCATGTTGAGCCAATGCACATTCAGGCTCTCCATCAGCTACTCGGCAATCTGCAGCATGCTGACGATTTCGATCCTTGACATATTGCTTAGTTTGGCCAATATAGCAAGCTGGACATGCAGAGCAACCTATCTGGTAAACAAGATTTGATTGAAGAGCAACGGCATCTCTAGCCTTCAGCAATGTATGCAGCCTCAAAACCTTATTGCCATACTTGTATGCAACTCTAATGTCAGGGCATTCTCTCTCAAGCAACATCTTCAACTTAGGCGAAATCCCATGGACAAATGTTAGGGCTGCAAATCTAGCGCTATTTTCTGGTGGTGGCAAAGGTGAAGGTCGAGGCGTCCAACCATCCACAAGTCTGGCAACCAATGCTCGAGGATATCCATTACGTTGCAGAATCATGGACACTTTCTGCCGGTTAGATACGTGATACTGGGGGCTACTAAGTCGTAGAGCTCTGGTAAGTAATTCCTTAGCGCACGATACTTTCATAGAAAATGCATGTGAAGATCGAAAATCTAGGCATCGATCCGCTGCGCATGGCTTTCTGTACCAGTCTGTGGTCAGAATCACAACTGTGTCCAAGAACGGAAGCCTGGACTCTTGTTCCCTCTCACAGGTAAACTTCAGGTTGGGATGATAACTGTTGAACAGTAGCAGGGTTTCATCCACCGCAGAATTCGGCATGATAAGAAACAAATCATCCACGTAACGACAACAAACAGTCAACTGAAACGGTAGTTGCGGAATCACCCAATTAAGAAGATCCACCATGACAATGCCAGCCAAGTCAGAAGACAGCACTCCACCCATTGCACATCCCGATCTCTGCTTCACGAAGTTCTCTTTATATTTGAAATATCCATTCATGGCAGTAAGGTCCAGAAGATCCAAGAAAATCTCCAATGGCATTGTGGTGATTGTCTCGATCAGTGACCAATGCTTCATAACCAAATAGATTACTAGTTCCAGAGGAACGTTGGTGAATAGAGAGATCACATCATATGACACCATCATTTCATCAGCTCGTACCGTCTTGGAGACAATATATTCCTGGAATGAGTAAGAGTTTTTTACATCATAATCTCCAAGCCTCTTCAGTGGTTGCAGGAGATCTTTTACCAGGTTTGATAACTTCAACCCTGGAGAGCCCAAACAGCTCACGACAGGTCTCAATGGGTTCCCCTCCTTATGGCATTTAGGAAGTCCATATATTTTGGGAGCAACAGCATTACGGGACTTGTAGATCATCTTCCGGTTCTCGGGAATAACACCTAAAACAACCAACTGCTCTACCATCAAATTGCACTTATTCTGAAGACCACTCGTTGGGTTAGTCAAACCATGTTTGTAAATGCTGGTATCTTTCAAGAGCTCATCCATTTTAGTCCAGTACTCGTTGGCATACATCAATACTGAAGCATTATTTTTATCACTCCGTACAAGAATTATTTCTGGATGGTCACGGAGAAAGCCCCTGGCTAACGAGATTGACTTACATATAGATGGTTCTTGCTGGTTCTTGTACCGAGTTATACCATTGCGCACCACAGTGCATGCTTCAGACCTCACAGCCATCCGACGTCTACTTACCTCCATCTCACCCACAATCATCTCCACATCTGTAATTAGCTCTACCAAAGGTAAGGATTTCAATGTAGACGGAAGATTGACAGATGGACTGAGACCGAGGATATCCTCCACTTCTCCTGGAACACTCAAATTCGTGAGATTAATCAAAAAACTCTCGCCATGCTGCCAACCTCTCACACGTTGTTCCTCTCGAAGTCGGGCAAACTTATTATTAAGTGAGACATTCTTGGTGAAAGAGGAGGATTTGTTGTTGGACCCAAATCCCAATAAAGCTGACATAATTTACATCGGGTCGATTGTCATACACTACTGTCAAGTCCTGGGAAGGTATCGACTACATCATGGCTTTTTACAACACAATAGAATCTCGATATGGCGCTGAGGGTAAGCTGAAAATGAAAAATTATGCATCACTCAACAAAAAGATAGTTCTGGCTAAAAGTAGAAGATGGTTTCTGCTAAAATGTAGAACTGAGAAGATTTTTCCACGGCACATCATGCAGAATTTCAACTGTGCATACACAAACGTGATAGAAAACTCGTACCATTCTAGCCAGATGTTCAAAATTGTTAATGGCTTCAAGAAGCAGCTTCTGAATCTGGAAATTAAGATTGCAGTTTCAAATCTCAATGGTTTATTGGCAGAAATTGACATTTATATACAATGGATTAATGTGAACCTGCCACAGGATGCCAGTATTTCATTTTTTGGTCGTCAAAAGATATTTTATGACCGGTTTTTTGAGGCCAAGAATGTCTCACTTAATAATAAGTTTGCCCGACTTCGAGAGGAACAACGTGTGAGAGGTTGGCAGCATGGCGAGAGTTTTTTGATTAATCTCACGAATTTGAGTGTTCCAGGAGAAGTGGAGGATATCCTCGGTCTCAGTCCATCTGTCAATCTTCCGTCTACATTGAAATCCTTACCTTTGGTAGAGCTAATTACAGATGTGGAGATGATTGTGGGTGAGATGGAGGTAAGTAGACGTCGGATGGCTGTGAGGTCTGAAGCATGCACTGTGGTGCGCAATGGTATAACTCGGTACAAGAACCAGCAAGAACCATCTATATGTAAGTCAATCTCGTTAGCCAGGGGCTTTCTCCGTGACCATCCAGAAATAATTCTTGTACGGAGTGATAAAAATAATGCTTCAGTATTGATGTATGCCAACGAGTACTGGACTAAAATGGATGAGCTCTTGAAAGATACCAGCATTTACAAACATGGTTTGACTAACCCAACGAGTGGTCTTCAGAATAAGTGCAATTTGATGGTAGAGCAGTTGGTTGTTTTAGGTGTTATTCCCGAGAACCGGAAGATGATCTACAAGTCCCGTAATGCTGTTGCTCCCAAAATATATGGACTTCCTAAATGCCATAAGGAGGGGAACCCATTGAGACCTGTCGTGAGCTGTTTGGGCTCTCCAGGGTTGAAGTTATCAAACCTGGTAAAAGATCTCCTGCAACCACTGAAGAGGCTTGGAGATTATGATGTAAAAAACTCTTACTCATTCCAGGAATATATTGTCTCCAAGACGGTACGAGCTGATGAAATGATGGTGTCATATGATGTGATCTCTCTATTCACCAACGTTCCTCTGGAACTAGTAATCTATTTGGTTATGAAGCATTTTTCACTGATCGAGACAATCACCACAATGCCATTGGAGATTTTCTTGGATCTTCTGGACCTTACTGCCATGAATGGATATTTCAAATATAAAGAGAACTTCGTGAAGCAGAGATCGGGATGTGCAATGGGTGGAGTGCTGTCTTCTGACTTGGCTGGCATTGTCATGGTGGATCTTCTTAATTGGGTGATTCCGCAACTACCGTTTCAGTTGACTGTTTGTTGTCGTTACGTGGATGATTTGTTTCTTATCATGCCGAATTCTGCGGTGGATGAAACCCTGCTACTGTTCAACAGTTATCATCCCAACCTGAAGTTTACCTGTGAGAGGGAACAAGAGTCCAGGCTTCCGTTCTTGGACACAGTTGTGATTCTGACCACAGACTGGTACAGAAAGCCATGCGCAGCGGATCGATGCCTAGATTTTCGATCTTCACATGCATTTTCTATGAAAGTATCGTGCGCTAAGGAATTACTTACCAGAGCTCTACGACTTAGTAGCCCCCAGTATCACGTATCTAACCGGCAGAAAGTGTCCATGATTCTGCAACGTAATGGATATCCTCGAGCATTGGTTGCCAGACTTGTGGATGGTTGGACGCCTCGACCTTCACCTTTGCCACCACCAGAAAATAGCGCTAGATTTGCAGCCCTAACATTTGTCCATGGGATTTCGCCTAAGTTGAAGATGTTGCTTGAGAGAGAATGCCCTGACATTAGAGTTGCATACAAGTATGGCAATAAGGTTTTGAGGCTGCATACATTGCTGAAGGCTAGAGATGCCGTTGCTCTTCAATCAAATCTTGTTTACCAGATAGGTTGCTCTGCATGTCCAGCTTGCTATATTGGCCAAACTAAGCAATATGTCAAGGATCGAAATCGTCAGCATGCTGCAGATTGCCGAGTAGCTGATGGAGAGCCTGAATGTGCATTGGCTCAACATGCCATTGAGAACGGCCACATGTTCAACTTTGAGACGACCAAGATCCTGGATCGAGAACCAATTTTAGGTCGTAGATTATTTAAAGAGATGGCCTACATTCACATGAATCAGCATGCCTGCAACAAGCGGACTGATACATCCGGTCTCAGCTCGGTTTACTCGGGGATCCTGGCTGAGATCCACAAGCTCCAGACTGGATTGTGAGCTGCTGGTTTCGCCGCTACTCATGGCTGAGTGCTACCTCCACATACCTTTGTTATATTCACTCACAGTTGTTCCTCGAATTCTAGTCTTAGTTATAATGCATCTTGTTAAGTTTTAGTGTCAGTTCTGTGGTAGTTGTCAATTGTTGTAAATCTTGAAGAAGAATAAGTTTACTTGTTATCTCTTATCTATTCTAGTCATTATTATTGTGGTTGTGTCTATCTGACTGTCTTGATTTGTTTTTTACCAATTTAAAGCCTGATGTTATTGTGTTTTTCCAAATTTTATTATAATAGTCAAGTTTTTTAACACCAATTTAATGATTAGGTAAGTGGAGTTTTGTTTTTTCTGCTGTTGTCTGTTTCTGCCATATTTTATCACCTTAAATATCTAAATACTGACCTCCAAATTTTTCCTTCAGTGTTCCTGGTTTATACCTCTTTGTTCCCGACCGTGGTTTGAGGTTCAAACCTAAACTCATCCTCTGAGTAAGTTCCCCATAAAAAAGTTACATATATTTTATATTCTTAGCCATGTCGAGGTTTTATTGTTGATTATTGTATATTTTGTTATAGCCCTGATGAAGAAAATAAATTTTTCGAAAATTTGGTGAAAGAGGAGGATTTGTTGTTGGACCCTGTTCAGGGGCTACAGTTTACAGACTTTAGGCATTACCATTTGTCGTGGACATTAAGTTATTACGCCTGTAAGGTTGGCATCACTGGCCTTATCGGGGAGCTGATACCATTGTTATAACCTCTGTTAATCGTGAAGTTCCTATCCGTTCATTATACTGCTCGTTTAATTTAAATGTAGTTTTATTCAAAGATACCTTTTGAATCTAATGATAAAACATGGTGGCAGCTAGGACGTACTGAATCGAGTAGTTTCCGCGAGTTATTTCGTAACGTACGCGAGGGATTGGTGAAAAGTCGGTAGACGGAGTTTTGTGTTAAGTTTCGTGTCAACGTGTTGAGTCGAAAGCCGAAATGCCCGCTGATCCTACTGCGAGGGGTACAGGTGAATCGGCGACAAGAATCACACTTCCGTTGCAGCCGCCTGAGCCTTTCAACTTCAATCCGATGGACTGGCCGAGTTGGAAAAATCGTTTTCAACGATATAGACGAGGTACCGGCCTGGATGGGGCTTCAGATGATCGTCAAATTGATGTATTAATTTATCAGATGGGACACAGAGCTGAGGAAGTTTTCGCTTCTTTTAATCCCGTGCCGACAACGTTCGATATGGCAATCGGTGAGTTTGATAAGCATTTTATCCCTAAGCGCAACATTATTTACGAGCGTGCCAAGTTCCTGAGAGCCCGTCAAGGGAATGATCCGGCTGAAAAGTTTATCACAGACCTCCACAGCCTAGCCAGTACGTGTGATTGGGGCGATCTACACGATGATTTGATCCTGTTAGTGTTGATAATTGGCATGAGGGACTCAACTGTGAGTGATCGGTTACAATTAGATCCAAGTTTGAACCTAGAAAAGGCCAAGACCGCTTTGCGGCAACATGAAGAGCTACTGAGGCAAAAGGAGGATCTAAATGAGCCCAGTTCGGTGAATGCTGTCAGGGGTGGTAAACCTAAGCGGAAGTTCGACAAGCGGTCGGGGAGTGCTGACAAGTCCTCCTTCAAAACAAAGTGGCACAACGGGTCGGGGGGTAAAGAATGTCCCAAGTGTGGTCATGACCAACACGAGAAAGGTTCTCTCTGTCCAGCAAGCAATGCGAGGTGTGGGTTATGTAAACAGGTTGGCCACTATGCCCGGCGGTGTCCAAAAGGTCGTAAAAGTGTGCGGCAAGTAAAGAGGGACTCCTCGTGCTCGGATAGAGAAGAGGGGGGCGACGAGTATTTCGTGGGCTGTGTCAAGACGGACAACTCGGATAGGGATTGGTCAGAGACGTTGGAGGTCGTGATAGGGGGCGCCACCAGGAATTTTTCGTTCAAGCTGGATACAGCTGCAGACGTGACGATGATACCATCGCACCTGCTCCCGGGTCTCACCCTGCTCAGATGCAAAAATATTGTGTTCAGCGCTAAGAGACATGAAAGACTGAACGTTAAGGGAATTGCTGAGGCCAAGCTGAGGTACAAGAACTCTGAAATAACTGAGAAGGTTTATGTTTCGGATGATGTTGGTGCTGCCCTGTTGAGCCGAAAGGCATGCCTCAGTCTGAATTTAGTCAGGCGAATTTACATGGTGGACCAAAAGACTGATTGGGGTAAGGAGTTTCCAACCCTGTTCAAAGGTCTGGGAAGTGTTGAAGGGGACTACACCATCGAGTTGAGAGACAATGCACGTCCCTATGCGATTTCATCGCCGCGAGCTGTAGCTCTTCCGCTGAGAAGGCTGGTCGAAGAGGAGCTTCGTGAGATGGTCAAGAGGGGAGTCATTGAGCCGGTAGACCATGCCACTGACTGGTGCGCGCCAATGGTTGTAGCCAAGAAGAAGGACGGAGGAGTTCGTATCTGTGTGGACCTATCGAGGCTAAATGAGAGTGTTCGGAGACAGTACCACCCAATCCCTAGAACGGAGCTGTCTCTCGCAGAGCTTGGTGGCGCACGCGTGTATTCCAAGCTGGACGCAAATTCGGGATTCTGGCAACTGAATCTGTCTAAGGAGAGCCAGGACCTGACGACGTTCATCACACCTTGTGGAAGGTTCCGTTTCAAGAAGTTGCCATTTGGGATCTCCTCGGCAACTGAGCATTTCCAAAAGCGCCTGTCATCGATACTGGCCGGCTGCAAGAACTGTTGCATCCACGTTGATGATGTTTTGGTGTGGGGCAAAAATCAGGCCGAGCATGACGCGTGTCTAAGGGCAGTTTTGGAAAAGATACGAGACGCCGGGATGACGCTGAATAAGAAAAAGTGTGAGTTCAGCAAATCTTCAGTCCAATTCTTGGGATTTGTGCTCACGGAGGAAGGGGTCAAACCTGATCCTAGTAAGATTGAAGCAATAGTTAACCTGGAGGCTCCCAAAGACGTTCAAGGAGTACAACGCCTGATGGGAATGGTAAATTTCCTGTCCCGGTTTATTCCCGACAAATCCGAGATATTAGAGCCCATTTCGAGTCTTCTGTCTTCCAAGAATACTTTCGTTTGGGGGCAGCCGCAAGAGGATGCATTTAGGAAAATCAAGGAGAAGTTAGTATCTGCTCCATGCTTGAGGCTGTACGACGTGGACAAGCCGACCATGCTTTCCTGTGATGCCTCTTCCTCAGGCTTGGGTGCCTGCCTCTTACAGGGCGAGGGGAGTGAGAAACACCCTGTGGCATTTCTTTCACGTACCCTGACCTCGGCGGAACTGGGTTATGCTAACATAGAGCGTGAAGCATTGGCTCTGACTTGGGCCAGCGAGCGCTTGAGAAATTTCCTGATCGGAAAGCGATTCACCATCGAGACGGACCACAAACCTTTGGTTCAGATCTTCAAGTCGAAACATTTAGACGACCTTTCTCCTCGTCTGCAGCGGTTTCGACTGAGAATGATGCGGTTTGATTACGACATTGTGTATACTCCGGGGAAATACCTTCTTGTCGCTGACGCGCTCTCACGGCAGCCTGTGCCTCATCACGAAGGAGACGGGGAATTGGGAGAAGAAGTGGACGCCTACGTCCATGAGATAGCGCTGGCTGATATCAACACCACTGATGAGAACATAGTGGGGGTCCTGCAGGCTCAATCGCGTGATCCTGTGTGCATTCAATTGAAGGATTTGCTAAGGAAAGATTGGCCTTGCAAGGGGGATCTGCCACTGGAGCTTCAAGAGTTCTACTCAGTCAAAGACGAACTCTGCGTCATTGAAGGAATGCTCATGAGAGGTAATCGAATGGTTATACCTTTGGAACTTCGGAATGTGATGCTGAACAAGCTCCATGAGGGCCACATGGGAATCACAAAGACGAGACGTCGCGCTCAAGGTACCATGTGGTGGCCACACATTTCGAGCGACATTGAAAAGAAGATCAAAGGTTGCCCAATCTGCATTCAGCATGCGTCGAACCTCCACGAGCCGCTTTTGCCTTCTGTTTTACCCGATTATCCTTGGCAAATAATATCGATGGACCTTTTCAAGTTCGAAGGCCATTGGTACTTGGTTGTCATTGACCATTTTTCCCGATATTTTGAATTGGCTCGCATGGACAGAATGCGAACAGTCGACGTGATTAAGGTCTGTAAGGACTTATTTTCACGTCATGGAATACCAGTTAAAATCAACACAGACAGCGGCACACAGTTCCAGCCTCTCCAATCGTCCGAGTTCCAGCATTTCGCTCGAGACTGGGGTTTTTCCACATCAACCAGCAGCCCGCACTTTCATCAGGCTAACGGCGCCGCGGAATCAGCAGTCAAGACGGCAAAGTCTCTGTTGAGAAAGAATAAGGTAGACTTCGAAAAAGCCCTTCTAGCCTACAGGAATACGCCGCTAGAGACTGGTTTCAGCCCAGCCGAGCTGCTGTATGGACGAAAGTTGCGTGACACCTTGCCGTTCACTCGTGGAACCGTGAACTCTGAGCCGGGCCTGGAAAGTTTCCATGAAGCGGAGGGAAAGTATAGGGCGAGGTACAAAAGGAATTACGATCGTCGTCATCGGTGTCATGAGCTGGAGCCGCTCATGATCGGGGCATTCGTTTGGATCACTGACCTAAGGAGACATGGACAAGTTGTCGCCGTCCTGAATGAACCTCGTTCGTATTTGGTCAGGACCGAGAAGCAAACCGTCCGCAGAAACCGTTACCACCTGATCCCGGCACCTTACCTTGACCAACTGCCAAACACATCACTGGATAGTGCTCTGGAGTGTCCTGCTGAAACCAGTCCAGAGTCTGCAGCTTTGACAAGCCAACAAGCTGCTCCACAACCTGTCTCTCCAGTCCAAGCCAAGCCTACCCAAGCTCCGAAGATGCCAACAACACCCGCTCAACCCGCCGGGAGGCTGTCAACCAAAGCTAGCCGACCCAGTCAACTCAATCGACCTAGTCAGCCTAGTCATCCGAGTAGAGCTTCATATGGCTCTGGCTCCTCTGCCGCCCGCCCGCCAAAACCAACGCCTGCACCAGCTGTGTCAACCCGCTCGGGAAGAGCCGTTGTTCGGCCTGCGAGGTACCGTCAGAACTTTGTAAGACAAGAGTCTTAAAGGGGGGATGTTCAGGGGCTACAGTTTACAGACTTTAGGCATTACCATTTGTCGTGGACATTAAGTTATTACGCCCGTAAGGTTGGCATCACTGGCCTTATCGGGGAGCTGATACCATTGTTATAACCTCTGTTAATCGTGAAGTTCCTATCCGTTCATTATACTGCTCGTTTAATTTAAATGTAGTTTTATTCAAAGATACCTTTTGAATCTAATGATAAAACAGACCCAAATCCCAATAAAGCTGACATAATTTACATCGGGTCGATTGTCATACACTATTGCTGAGAAAAGTGCCGCGTACGAACGGAGAATGTTTTATTCGATTTTTGGATTCTACTTACCTTGAAACGTAAAACATCAAATTTTGAGGGAAGGGGTAAATTTTTTTTTCTTGCTCGATTCCAATGGCTTATTATTGAAAATAATAAACCAAAAAACGTATAGCTGATCAAAGACATTTTTCAGATTAGAATACGGACAATTATAATGTTCTGAAGTGACTAGAATAAAAATTATTGCTAGACAACCCACTTGCTCCACCTTACCCTAACTAAAATCATATTGGATCACATAGTTGATATTTGGATGGGGATTTGGCCAACTTCCGTCAAGTTTTAGCATGTAGTTAATTATAATGAATGCACCCTTGACCATTTCAAGGTTTTATGAGGGCTGCATGAAGGCATTTTCAAATTACAGCTTCAGTTATTTTATTTTATTTTTGCTTCCGAGTCTACCAAGGTAGCGGAAGCTTTGTTTTCACTTTTCAAGGACGAAAAATAAAGTTCTCCAAAATCAAAATTTTCACTCGCGTTTTGCGTTTTAGACCTTTCTGAACAATTTTGGTTCCGTGTCTGTCCATCTGTCTGTCTGTGTGTCTGTCTGTCTGTCCGTCTGTCATCAATTCCTTGTAACGAGCATAACTATACGAAGTTATTGTCTGATTTCGATGAAATTTTCAGGGATTGTGCGGGTTGGTGTGTGGACGGTCCCCTATGAAAATCATCATCCTCGGACTGATACAAGCGACTGCGCATGCGCAAACGTGAATTCCTTGTAACGGCCATAACTTCTACATTTTCCATCCGATTTCAATGAAATTTTCAGGGATGTTACAGATTAGTATCTGGATGGTTCCCTATGAAAATCACCCCCTTCGAATTGATAGAAGCGACTGCGCATGCGCAAACGTGAATCCCTTGTAACGGCCATAACTTCTACATTTTCAATCCGATTTCGATGAAATTTTCAGGGATTATGTGGATTAGGTTGTAGATGGTTCCCTATGAAAATCATCATCCCCGGACTGATAGAAGCGACTGCGCATGCGCAAACGTGAATTTCCTTGTAACGTCCATAACTTCTACATTTTCCATCCGATTTCAATGAAATTTTCAGGGATGTTACAGAGTAGTGTTTAGATGGTCCCGTATGAAAATCATAGAGAATTGTTTTTCATAGAGGGATTCATTCATAGAGGGATGGTCTCCTGCGAGAATCTCAAATCGTATACATGACAAGGTTTCTATAGCTCAGAGGACAGAGTCTTGATTTGTGCTCCAGGGATCGCGGGTTCGAATCCCAGCCGAGGCTAAGAATTTTTTGTGATCCAATCACATACATCTACTCACTTAATTTTTCATCCGAATTTGATGAAATTTTCTAGGATTGTCCAGATTAGCGTGTAGATGGGCCCCTATGAGGGTAGTGAAAGGTACTTAGAGATTGGTGTTTTGAGATTAACTACTATGCATCGGATCATCTATACAATCGGGTTATAGATACGAGGAAGCTATGTGCCACACCCACTTGGCAGACTTTTTTTAATTTTATTTATTTATTTATTGGCAAATGAAAAAAATATATGTACATACATACAATACTGTACAATGCCATCAATTCAAAAAAGAACAAAATTAAAATTTACTGAATAAGCTATTGAGAGAAAAAAATACATTTTGATAATAAAAACTTCCTAAAATGTTTCACTTGTAAAATCCATAGGGTTAATATTATTATAGTAAAAGAATTTAATGGCCTGCACAAAAGAGCTTCGATTATAAAATTCAGTTCTATTCAAAGGTAACCTTACGTTGCTGTTCCTAGCAGTTCTAGAATGTGGTAAATTTGAAATAAGTGATCTACATAAACCAGATTCAAATACTCTCAAACAAGAGGATAGTAGAAAGCACTGCTCAATCTTCAATACATTAAAGTTTTTATAGAGTCGCACAGTAGGATAGCGCATAGGTTTACATAATATCACTTTAATTAAAGCATTCTAGACAGTTTGTAGAGGTTTCAAGTGAGTTGTATAAGTCCCACCCCACACCACGATACCATAATTAATAATGGAACCAGCCAAAGCCATGTAAACCGATCGCAGCAAATACTTCAGTAAACAATCACGAACAACTTTGAATACATAAAGCAGCTTTCTCAAACGAGTTATCAGGGAACTAATATGGTGTTTAAACTCTCTCTCTCTCAGACACTAAGTGATTCAAATTGAACAACGCATGTTCCGTACTAATGCACCAAACCATACTGATTTTTAGAAAAAAATTCATGTTTATGAATAAAATCCAATAAACTGGATTTTATACATTTTTCCAGGATTTTGGACAAGGCCAAAACCCACTGGAATGCATCAGACTGGAAATAGGCACGAGAGGGTTTTGTTGGCACTACATGGATACCAGGTTTTTTGGCCATCATCTTTTTCTTGAATGTAATGGTGTTCTTTTTCGGTTTATAAATTTATACACCGAAAAAGAACACCTCTACATTCATGAAACAAACATTGATTTATAATCGCCTCGAATAACAGTTTAGTAGTGCGATAGTGTTTTTCCAATACACAAGTAACTCAGGATCGCAGCGTCAAAGAAAAAAAAACTTCCGAATGAATTTCAGTTCCAATTAGCTTCTAAAAAGAAAAGTAGTGCGAAGACCCAGAAGAGAAAAGAGAAACAATCAACTAGGATTTTCTGCGAATTCTTTTTTTCAGATTTTTTGCCGATCCCTGGGAGCTTTTAGGTCTTCGGACGATTTCTTCGCTCGGGGGGACGCGTCTTACCGATTTTCAAAGGACTTTCTTTTTGTTTTTAATCACAAGGAAGAACCTTCGAGAACTTCTGGAATGAGAGGAATCTATGGGGAATTGAGAGGAAACGGGGCGAAAAGGATCAAAGACAAAGTTTGGTCACCGTGAAAATCGCCTTGTTCAAGTCAGATAAATTTCATGAATGCTAATATTTTTGGGAAATTGAAGAGCTGGGCCGAAAAGGGGTACATGTTCCTTTTTTGAATTTTACAGGAGAGCCAAAAAACGAATCCCAATCATGCGGTCACGAATTCACAAGCTAAATCGAACATGTACCCCTGTTCCATCAGATTTCCCACAAGCTAATAATATATTAATACGTACCGTATAATAATATAAGAAAGCTTTCTATTTGTGGCGCAGTTACACATTATTATTATGTCAATCTCACCACAGGAATAGTAGCATAACTCGCCACAAATGCGTGGACTTTGAGGTGGAATTTTTCCTGGAATCGGGATCTTTTTCTTCGCAACGTAAGGCTACCCCGACTTTCGCAGGTTCTTTCTTGTGTTGTTTTTCCAGTTGGAAAAGTTGATTGACCTACTACGGGACTTGTTCAATCGATCGACATCTTTGGTCGTCAATACCACTCCGTCCATTTTAATATAAATTTTATAACAATTCTAATGAAAACAGACTTTGAAGAACGAAAAACACTGAATTAGGCTACAAAACGTTTGATAGCTTAGAATTGCGAGAAGAAAACAGGCGGTAGGGATGGGATATCGATATCCGATATTACCAAAATATCGATATTGGGCTGTCAATACTCAATATCTCGGTATCGATACCATCAAAGCCGATATTATCGATATATCGATATCCTTTAATCGATATGGATATCGGTATCGGTATAGGTAGTATGTAAAGAAGAATTGGTTTGAGAACAGGAACGTTTTTCCAGAGCTTAGCACCGTCGCTGTGAGATATTTATCATCAGTTTCAACGTCTGTCCCGTCAGAAAGACTCTTTTCCAAAGCAGGGAACACCTGACCGCAACAGATTAAAAGGTGAGACTCTCTCCAAACTTTTATTTTTGGAGAGCTTGGACGAGGATTACTTTTTTTGATTCATTGTATAATACGAGTATATACCCATTGATTTTCTATGTTCTACCTTCCATTGTATGTTTGATTCATTATCGTTATCCTGACTTGAACTAATAAAAAATATTCTTATTCGAATAGTAAAAAATAGTCGTATTTAAATAATATAAGTATAATAAGTATATATTGTTGAAGTCACTACTAAATTATAACATTTTGATTACCAACACAACACCACCCGTCATATTTAACACCCGTTCAATCACGAATTGAAAAATACATTATGTCTTTTGAATTTGCCCAAGCAAGTCGTTCTCATTTATTTTCTGTAAAATCCAATATCTACTACACATTTTAATAGGCCATGTGCCTTTCACGCCTCGATTGAATCACACATTCTGAAATGGATTTTGCAAAAGTAAAAGTTGGAGTACTTGAAGGTAAAGCGAACTGGAGTGTGTGGAAATTCAAGGTACTGACTCTAATCCGAGGAATCCCTAACGCAATTGATGTCATTGAGGGAACATTGAAACATCCGGAAGAGCTACCAACAGATGCCACCAACGCACAGCAAGCTGAATACCTATTGAAGAAACAAACATTTGCAACAGCAGACAGCAGTGCACTAGTAGTGTTGATGAACAATTTAAAAGAGGACGATATTCAGAAAGTTATGCGTTTTACAAGTGCTAGAGACATTTGGCTAGAGCTTGTAAAATTGTTCGATGGGAGTTCAGAGAACAAATCTTTTGATACATGTTCTCAGTTTTTCAGTTATCAGCGGAATGAAGCAGATGACATTGCAACACATTTGTCTAAAATCAAGAACCTATGGAACAACCTGAAAAAAGAGGTGAAAACTGACAATGGTAACAATGAAACATGTAATAACTGCAGCCTTCCAGACATTTTCTTAATTTGCAAAGTTCTTGAAACTCTACCTTGTGAGTATTTTGCATTTAAATCAAGCTGGATGTTAAGAAGAAAGCAATTAACAGTAAAAATAAGGAACATTGGGAAAAGGCTATGTTAAGTGAAATAAACTCTCTAAAAGAAAACAAAACTTGGACCCTGGAAAATTTACCTGCTGGGAAGAAAGCAATCTAAACTAGGTGGGTTTTCAAAGTAAAAATGAACCATGATGGTACAATTGAGCGGTTCAAAGCTTGATTGGTAGTCCAAGACGATTCTCAGCATATTTAATAAAAATTGGATTCAAACAAAGTACTGCGGACAACTGCTTATTCCTGAAGAAAACCGAATCCTCCAACATCATGATCGCCTTGTTTGTGGATGATGGGATCGTTGCTTCAAGCAGAGAGGAGGATTTGACAAATTTTTGTGGAAGATTTAAGAAGGGAATTTAAAATTACTACGAAACCAGCGTCTTACTATCTTGGATTTGAAATAGAAAAACATAAAGAAGACATTTTTACCAAACCTCTCGCGAAGCCAAAGTTTTTGAGTATCCGGGAGAGACTTGGTATTGTTGTTGTTGGGAAGTAATAACTAAAATTTGTTTCAGAAAATCAAAATTAATAATTTGGGAGGATGTTGAAGTCACTACTAAATTATAACATTTTGATTACCAACACAAAACCACCCGTCATATTTAACACCCGTTCAATCACGAATTGAAAAATACATTATGTCTTTTGAATTTGCCCAAGCAAGTCGTTCTCATTTATTTTCTGTAAAATCCAATATCTACTACACATTTTAATATATATAAGTCGTATATAAAAATAGTCGTATTTTTTGGCAGTTCCTTCAACTGGTACCGATATTCCCGATATCGATATCGGGAATATCGATATCACAGGGCCGATATTTTACTGGTATCGATACCGGGATGTCCGATACCGATATCAGTACTGATATCGATATAATACCTTCGATATCCCATCCCTAACAGGCGGTCGTCGGGTTTTGAGTAACTCATCGGGTGATCATCCTAGCAACGGGAACATGTATCCCTATTCGTCTATTGGAGGCGTCACATTTTCCCATGGACCGATTTTGGTGAAATTTGGTATAACGGGCTCCATTTGGGTGAACCATTACAAATGACCACAAGGATTAATATATAAATTTCATTGTTTTTGCTTCGGGAGCGTGTGTCTCGCGTTGTAGGATAATATAAATAAATTTCCTAATCTTTTCGTGTGTATAGTCTATATGGAACTTCCACTTGAGCCCTTCATTCAGAACTATCCCCAGATACTTATGCCTTGCTGCTCTTTCTATCAATTCGCAAGAGCAACTGTGATCTACTTCACGAGAGTGCAGGGTGATTTCTATATAGCTTACTAATTGTACCGAAGGTTTGAAATTGAGGGGACATTATCAATGTAGATCTGAATTTTCACGAATTAAGAATTCTTTGTGCCACCATGGAAAAAATTAGTGGTGCCAGGACACCAGACACCGCATATTTCGAGGGTTTTTGTGTGTTTAGCCTTGAACACGGATGTGAACTTCTGCGGATTACCTACTGTTTTTACCTCGGAGATATGAACTAATAAACGAAACAGTTTTGAAATATTCACTGTTAGGTATATTAACGGTACAAAAAAGGATATGGTTGAAATTAAAAGAGAGTTGAGTTAACGGTTGTAACTAGAATGAAGGGATAATGGACACCTACATCTACCTTGTACAATCATGCTTCGATCGTTCTTTAATTGTCCTACTTACTTGACTAACTCTTATAGATTTAAGAGGAAGGTACAATAATACGGAATACAACGACTTAAAGGTTGCATGAACCTATTTTACCTGCCTCCCTTTCACCCAGACTATATAAACAGAACGACGAACTGACAAACTTTAGTACTCTCTCGACGGCCTGAAGATGATGTCTTTACATCGAAAGCGCTCGCCTCCTGTACTCGACTTGCTGGTTACGACGGATTCTCCAATACGGTACGTAGATAATAATTGTATTCTTATAACTAGCGGAACTAACCCCATTCATTTAATACCAGACACAGCCAGTCAGGCTAAGGTACTTTTAACTAGACTGAATAACAAGACTATCCAACTTCACAACACTATTACTAATATTAAGTTCAACAAACGATGCCTAGATAATAATATTACTCCTAATTATGCTAATGTTAACATCAACGCGCGAACTACCTCAGCTCGCAAGACTAAATCTGTAGCACAGAAATTATGGGTTAAGAACGAAATTAGAAACTTATATATTAAGAAAGACAAACTCAACACAGAACTCTACAAACTTCACCTAGAAGTTGCCGACATCATGACTAAACTTGACATACACCAACACTTAGTTAGTTACCAACAGTACTTACATGACAAAATACAACAACTTATGACTGCTAAATACGAAAAAATGAACCGAAAACTAGAAACACTGACTGAAAAACCTACAAAACCAACACACACTAACATACAATTCCACAAAAGATTGATCAACCTTACTGATGTTACCTTCACTAACAAACAAACACAACTTCTGGAAAAGGGCCTCAAACACA
Organism: Apolygus lucorum; assembly: GCA_009739505.2. Classification (NCBI taxonomy): domain Eukaryota; kingdom Metazoa; phylum Arthropoda; class Insecta; order Hemiptera; family Miridae; genus Apolygus; species Apolygus lucorum. Next base: position 23,897,164 of record CM019179.2, read on the forward strand.
ACCTACCTCACCAAGACATACAAAAAACCATTGAAACACATATCATAGATTCTGAAGCAGCAATATCCACTCTCCCTACTGACAGACAGGAACACATACGACACAAGATAGCCGACGTACTCGAAAGCAACATCATAAAACACCAACAAGACCACTCAACTGACGACATTAAGACCACTAAACAAATTAGGAACAAACTGAAAAACAACGAACTAATACTGACTAAAGCTGACAAAGGTAACGTAACTGTTATCATGACCAAACAGAACTACATTGACAAAACCATGAACTTCATCACCAAAACCAATTGCACCAAACTTGACAAAGACCCGACAGACGCATACCAAAAAGACATACAAAAAGCACTTAAACGGTGCTCCAACATCATCGACGGACCTCACTTCAAATTTACAAACATGAACACCAAACCAACCAAAAATACACAAAACTGACATACCCATCAGACCTGTCATCAACTACATTCCCGCCCCAGCATACAAATTGGCAAAACACATTACTGCTATACTCAAAGAAACGTTAGACCTACCCTATACATACACAATCCGAAACACTAACGAACTCATAACAAAACTACAAGACGTACCCATAACTGAAAACACTAAACTCATATCATTCGACATCAAAGACCTCTACCCTTCCATACCAGTTAACCAAACACTAGACATACTGAGAGATAAACTCTCTGACCTGTACGACGACTCATACATAAACGAACTAATCGACCTCACCCAGACGATACTCAAACAGAACTACTTCCGCTTCAACAACGACATTTACAAACCACAAGACGGACTCGGAATGGGTAATCCCACTTCCTCACTACTCGCTGAAACATTCCTACAGCACTTTGAGGACTTACATATACAGACACTAATGACCAAACACAACATAAAACATTACTCAAGGTATGTCGATGACATACTTTGCGTCATAGATACAGACAACACAAACGAAATACTTACTGACCTCAACAACATTCACCCTAACATCACTTACACTGTAGAAGTAGAACAGAACAACTCACTAAACTACCTTGACATCACTATCATACGAACAGACAATCAATAACAATACGCAATTTACAGAAAACCAACAGCTACAGACACCACCATACACGCAAGCTCAAACCACCCTCAACAACACAAACTTGCTGCCTTCAGACATATGATACACAGACTCAAAACCATACCATTGACTAAACAAAACTACAAAACAGAACTAGACACAATCTACTCTATTGCCCAAAGCAATGGATACACAAACAAAACCATAGACAAACTACTCCGACAATACAATAACAAACAGAACAACTCGAATGAACTCGAATTCGCATGTTGCCTATCGAAGATCGTAGTTATTGAAATGCTGTTCAAATTAGAGTCCTTGAAACTCCCATAAGTAAGTCTAAATATTTTCAACTAGTAAAATGTTGATTTGACGAAAAATATATTGACTAACTCCTCAAGTGTCTCAAAAACGACGTTACAGTTGCTGTTTGTATTCTGTTAGAGGGTTTAAACACACCAGGGGGTCTCAGTCGGTCGACGTTCAATCCTCGTTCCGGGTTAGTATTTAGCCAAATCCAAGGGGCAAAAGTTGAAAAGTTGTACTTGAATTGGAAATTTTGAAGGATTTTAGAAATTCATTAGTGCACGGACCTAGTGAATTGAAAAACGAAATATTGCTGCTGGAATCATCAAAATCGAACAATAATTGCCAGACAAATTGGGAAAAACCGTTAATTCAGTTATCTTTTTCCCATAAAATGTAGCTAAATTTGAAATTTTCAAGGCTTTCAGAAATTCATTAGTGCACGCCCCTCGAGAATTGAAAAACTGAAATATTGCCGCTGGAATCATCAATAGCGAACAATAATTGCCAGATAAACATGGGAAAAACATGGGAATGACCGTTTATTCAGTAGTTTTTCCCATTTTGGTTTATTATTTTCAATAATGAACCTTTGTCATCGACCAAGAAAAAAATTTCTTTAACACCTCTTCAAAGTTTGATGGTTTATGCTTCAAGGTATGTAGAATACAAAAATCGAATAAAAATTTGGCCGCCCGTCCGCCGTACGCGAACATTTCCCCACTTAGCATTGACCGATTTTGATGAAATTTGGTATGTAGGCTCCATTTAGGGTCTAGTTGTGCCCCGACGATTTTGGTTGATGTAGGTCACTTCTAAGGGTTCAAAAATGAATTTTGAAATTTTGAAAATGCCCTAACTCAAAACATTTTGATATAAAGGTATTGTTTTTCCTTCAATTTAAGATTCTATGGAATTTTCAGAATTTTTTGAGACCACGCGGAGCCCTGTAGGACAAACCGTTCGCTCCCTACGATTATTTAAGGGTTTTACGTACGATAAATCAGAAACACGACTGTGAATCGCAAAAGAGGCCCAATCTCCGTTCAAATTTTAGCTGACCGAAATGCGATCGATGTTTTTCTCCATGTTGGATGGTTGGTGGCTTTGCAGACGAGTGATCTGTATAGAAAAATAATAAACCATTGTGTAATAATTTGCAGCGTTTTATTCGATTGTTGGATTCAACGTACCTTGAAACGTAAACCAACAATTTTTCAGGGGGTGTTAAAAAATTGTTTTTTCTTGGTCGATTCCAAAGGTTCATTATTGAAAATAATAAACCAAAACCAAGGCGACCGACTGATACCGCCTTAAGGGGTGGAAATGCTTTAAAAAACGTGCGTTTGCGGGCATAATCTTGTAAACTCTGCCCAATCTTCTATTTCCAACCGATTAGCGTGTTTATTTTTTCGTTCGACTCAAAAATCACCCAAATTACACACTATTTCACCAGAGTATACAAATTAGCATGGTGAGGGGGCGAGTGGGAGGATAATATTCACAAAATATCCCATTTTTCAATATTTTGGTTCTTTTACAGCTCACTAATTGTACCCAAGCTTTGAAATTGAGGAAAAATTCTCATTATACCTCTGCATTTCCATGAATTATTCTCTGTACCACCATGGAACTAATAGTGGTGCCACCATGGTGCCAGGACACCATAAACCGCATATTTCGCGGGTGGGTGGGGGGTGAACTCGAATTCGCCTGTTGGGTATCCTAGATCATGAATTTTCAAAAGCTCTTCAAATTCGATGCTCTCATGCCGCTAGAAGTGTTATGGTGGATACTGGTGAGGGAGGGGGGGACCACTATTTCTTGCCTATAATACTTAATAAATTACATCGAGTGAAAAGTTTTATCGCTTACCACTTGGTTTAAATTGACCTAATGCTTATCCAATGGTCCCTGGAATGCATGCATTACTTAACTATATGTTTTTTGTAAACCTGTGTTATTCATCTACACTTAATTGATATCTCTATCTCTATCTATAGTTACTAGTATTTTGGTTAATTTATAACCTTAATTTTTATTTTAGAATAATATTGGAAGAATTACGAGCTGATTTTCCCTTTGCAACAATTCCAGCTTGCAACGTCTTGGTCTGGTTTTGATTACCGAGGGTTCGCTCATTTCTCCACTTTTTCTTTTCTTACATTTCATTTCCACTCCTTGCTATTCTGCGTGTTCCATTTCACCTGGCAGTAGTCCTCATTTATTGTAGGGAAGGTAGTCTTTTCATGATTCCTGAAGGGTGAAAGACATCCTGTTGAATGAGAAATATGAGAGAAATCAATCTTGTCGCAACTTGTAAATAAATATTGAAGGCACGAGAAGAAGGAAGGTAAGTAAATTCGTTTTGAAGGGGCAGAGAAGACGGAATAAAGACGACACCCGTAGGGGCGAGGATGATAGGCTGTGTAACAGGAGGGATGGATGGCGCTCTGATGGAGAGGAGAGTAGTTTGGATGGGCAGGCAGGGTAGTTGGGATGGGAAGGTTGGGATGGGCTGGAAGGGTAGTTGGGTTGTAGGCGGAAGGAGGACTTATTGTCACTTCGAGGAGAAGAGGAATGAGGAACGAGGGGGAAAAAAAGGAGCGAAAAAAAAAGAGTTTCATAGAGCGGGCCGAGAGAAAACTCGCGCGTCTTTTGTTTTCTCCTGACCTCTCCTTCAACCCGCGTTCCCTCTTCGCTCGGAGAAAACTCCGCTCTCACCCATGGAAACCTAACCCATCCCAACCAGTGCCCTTCCAACTCGTCCGACGTAACAACTCACCCTTCATTCCAATTTCTTGGCCCAACACCTTTCCTGATTGCTGGCATTTCTCCCCTGTCTTCTTCTATCCCTTCTGTATTACTGCTGCCATCCCAACGCCCTGCTCACCCCAACCTCCTCGTCCGCCTCTTGATTATTTATCATTTTTCCCACCCTCTCTTCGGTGTTACAAGACCGAAATCATTTTTCCCGCTCCCTCACAAATTGAATACATTTTTCTCGAAGAAAAGGTTTTTCCCCCTCAAGGTAAATCTGTTATTTGCCTCTTGTACTCTTTCCTTCCATCATATTAAATCGTCGCACTAAACCCAACAAATCTGTTTCCAAGTTCCACTCAATCATGGATTTATGTCAGCATTTCCACTCTGTTCAGTAGACGTTGATGTAGGCAAGGAACCGTTCGAGAGAAAATCGGGTTACAGGTAACTCCTAGGGTTAGGTTTACCACACGCCAGAGTCGAATGGATTGAAAACGCTGCACATTATTACACAATGGTTTATTATTTTTCTACATAGATCACTCGTCTGCAAAGCCACCAACCATCCAACATGAAGAAAAACATCGATCGCATTTCGGTCAGCTGAAATTTGAACGGAGATTAAGCCTCTTTTGCGATTCACACTCGTGTTTCTGATTTATCGTACGTCCAACTTAAATTCTCGTAAGGAGCGAACGGTTTGTCCTACAGAGCTCCGCGTGAACTCAAAAAATTCTAAAAATCCTATGGAATCTTAAATTGAAGGAAAAACAATACCTTTATATCGAAATTTTTTGAGTTAGGGCGTTTTCAAAATTTCAAAATTGATTTTGGAACCCTTAGAAGTGACCTACATCAACCAAAATATTCGGGGCACCACTAGACCCCAAATGGAGACTACATACCAAATTTCATCAAAATCGGTCAATGCTAAGTTGGAAAAAAGGCCGCGTACGGCGTACGGCTTTCTTCTTTGGATTCTACGTACCTTGAAACGTAAACCATCAAATTTTGAAGGGGTGTTAAACATTTTTTTTCTTGGTTGATGCCAAAGGTTCATTATTGAAAATAATAAACCAACAATATTGAAAATAATAAACCAAAAACGCTGCAAATTGTTACACAACTGTGCCCACATTAATCGATAAACATATTGTTAAGGGGGTCTCAGTCGGTCGCCGTTCGAGCCTCATTACGGGTTAGTATTTCCATAAATTTCTGGAGCAACAACTTTTTGAAATATAGCTAAATTTGACATTTTAAAGGATTTTAGAAATTTATTAGGCATCGGCCTAGGGAATTGAAAAATTGAAAGATTGATCGTGGAATCATCAAAACCTAACAATAATTGCCAGAGAAAATTGGGAAAAACTTAACTGAATAAACGGTATCTTCCATTTTGGTTTATTATTTTCAATAATGAACCTTTGGAATCGACCAAGAAAAAACATTTTTTAATACCCCATCAAAATTTGATGGTTTATGTTTCAAGGTGCGTAGAATCCAAAGATCTAATAAAAATTTGACCGTCCGTCCTCCGTTCGCCGTACGCCGTACGCGGCACTTTCCCCACTTAGCATTGACCGATTTTGATGAAACTTGGTATGAAGGCTCCATTTGGGGTCTAGTTGTGCCCTTAGGTCACTTTTAAGGGTTGAAAAATAAGGTTTAAAATGAAAAACGCCCTCTCAAAAAATCTTGATATAAAGGTATTGTTTTTCTTTCAATTTAAGATACTATTGAATTCTTAGAATTTTTTGAGACCACGCGGAGCCCTGTAGGACAAACCGTTCGGTCCCTACGAGAATTTAATGTGAATCGCAAAAGAAGCCGAATCTCCGTTCAAATGTTAGCTGACCGAAATGCAATCGATGTTTTTCTTCAATTTGGTTGATGGTAACAATGTCAAAGCCGTGTTCTTTGCTGACGAGTGATCTATATAGAAAAATAATAAACCTTTCTGTAATAATTTGCAGCGTTTTTTCTGGCAATTATTGTTCGATTTTGATGATTCCAGCGGCAATCTTTCAGTTTTTCAATTCCCTAGTCCGATGCACTAACAAATTTCTAAAATCCTCGCAAATTTCAAATTTAGCTACAACTTAGTTTTTGCCCCTACAATTTACGGAAATACTTACCTGGAACGATGAACGAACGACGACCAACTGAGACCCCCTCAAGGAGTGCATGCATTCCAGGGGACATCCAATTGGATAAGCAATAGGTCAATTCAAACCAGTAGGTAAGCGATAAAACTGTTTCAGTCGATAACATTTATTTAGTATTTTATGCAAGAGATAGTGGGCTACCCCCCCCCCCCCCCCCAGTCCAACATTTCTCGCGGCATAGGATCCTCGAATTTGAGGAGCATTTTAAAATGATACTACGATATGGTTCTACAAAATCGGACAATAACTTCTTAAAGTTTTGTCCACTGCAACATCTTTCGGATAACGAGGATGAAATGTGCTACACCCACTTGGTAGACTACTGGTTTTTTCTGGTTATCTGAACCCTCCTCAAGTAGCATCTCATTTTAAGCTTACAAGCATACCTTCAATTTGAATGTGCACAAATGGTCCTTCAATCACTGAGTCGGAGATGACAGTGGAAATTTCGTGAATGCGGAAAAATCTTCCCGAAATCAAAAACCACGTTTTTGAAATATTTGCACACATTTTTGACACTTTTTAACGAACCATAATGAAATCCAATTGAAACGGGACCATCACAAATACTGGTAGAACACATTTCAAATAGAATCAGGCAGATTGGTACCAGAATAGAAAATGCAACGTGTCCGAATATACGAACAAAACAAGAATTACTCGGCGCTTCTTCTTTAGTGGACGAATCCACGCAATCCTAGGACTGAATGAAACCTCGGGATTCTGGGCATGCCTTTTCTGATGCTAAATTCCTAAGCCAGTTTTAATTTAATTTTCCTTCGCCAAAAGGGTACGTAGTTGATGTGGCACATACTGACATAACAATAGTACATCCCACAGTCGGCAAGTGATCTGTATGCAGACCGATGCAATTTTTGTTTCGGCGTAAGATGGTTATAAAAATAATTTAGCCCCTTTAGTTAGTCACCCTTCAATGCTCTCATGAGAACACCATCGAATTTGAACTCCTTAAGTTAAGTTAACTCAAGTTGTAATTCGATGGAGTACACTCATAAGAGATCCCTGACCTCATGTGAATAATAAGGGCAACTACAATAACAGATATAAAATAAGTTTACATGCTTCTTCTCGTTTAGATTGGGGCCCTTCTTAGTTTATATTCTTGGCCAATATCCTCCGCCTGAAACTCTGCCTGAGTTTCCTGTGCGTGAGTACTTTTATCTCCTTGATGTCTCTATTAATAGGTAGAGTAGAGTCTAATTTCGATCATACTTCTACATGGGGCGTTTGTTCTTTTAACAAAGTGGACTAGAGGTCGACATTGAAGAGAAGGAAGAGAGAAAATGGAGGGGGGATTAATCGCCATAATGAGTGTTATCTGCACTCACATCCCTCTCACCCCTTACCCCACTTTGCTACCGAGCCCTAAAACCCTTTAACGTCCCTTATGCGTACTTCAAGGCTCCTCCTAGAGGTTCTCTCCGCCTCTTCTCCACCCAACCCTTCTCTTTTAACGTTCCTATCCCTCCCCCCTCTCGTCACCTTTCACCACTCCGCCTCCTTTCACTTTCCCTTTCACCGCCCCTTCACCACCACGCACTTCCCCAGTTCACTCCAGGTGATTTAAAACTGTAATTAGTGAACAACATTTGCCTCAGGGCCGCTTCAACGGGAGCTCTCTTGTTCTTTCTGCCTTCCTCTTGTTCCCCTGCAAGGGCTCTCACGGATTATAAGTACGATGAAGGAGAATAGAGAGCCCTGAAAATCATTTCTGAATGGTTTATAATTATAGACCACACTGCTTATCATAGTTTAGGACGCGCGTTGATCTGTAACTAGTCTCCATTTCTCTGGATGATATGAAAGAAAGTAATTTCGGCGATGAATTGCAGCATGATTTTGGGTTATTACTCTGCAGGATCGCCTCATTGTTGTTAACTTGGCCCAAACAGATTGAGTTGAAGACCAATAAAATTTAATGTAATTGAAAATATCGTTTGCCTAATTCTAGACAAAATAACATAATTTTAATAAATTGAATCTTGTTAGAGCTCTTCAACCTGCTGAGCGCAAATTTTGTTGGCAAATGTATTAGAATTGAAAAAAAAAGTTGAAAATTTCAACTTGTTTATTCTTATAGGCATGGTAATACAGGGTAATGTAGTCAACTTGACGAATAGACTGGAGACGGTAAGATATTCCTTGAAATCGTGATCCAGTACAGGTATTTCCATGTTTTGCAAATCAGAAAGGCCTTGCATTTCTTTGATCTGGAACCAGATTGAACACTATACAAGAGTAAAGCGTGGATTCGGGAAAACTTGGAAAATCAAAAGCACTTGATGTGCATCAGGCTGATAGGGAAGCCTGCCAATACAAAAATACTTACTCGTTTTTGGTTTATTATTTTCAATAATGAACCTTTGGAATCGACCAAGAAAAAAAAATTTTTAACACCCCCTCAAAATTTGATGGTTTACGTTTCAAGGTACGTAGAATCCAAAAATCGAATAAAAATTTGGCCGTCCGTCCGCCGTCCGCCGTACGCGGCACTTTTGCCACTTAGCCTTGACCGATTTTGATGAAATTTGGTATGTAGGCTCCATTTGGGGTCTAGTTGTGCCCCGAAGCTTTTGGTTGATGTAGGTCACTTCTAAGGGTTCCAAAATCAATTTTGAAATTTTGAAAACGCACTAACTCAAAAAGTTTTGATATAAAGGTATTCTTTTTCCTTCAATTTAAGATTCTATAGAATTTTTAGAATTTTTTGAGACCTCGCGGAGCTCTGTAGGACAAACCGTTCGCTCCCTACGAAAATTTAAGGGTTTATATTGAAATATATATATATATATATATATAAATCAAAACACGATTGTGAATCGCAAAAGAGGCCTAATCTCCGTTCAAATTAGAGCTGACCAAAATGCAATCAATGGTTGGTGATTTTGATTTTTTTAAAATATTTTTTTGATTTTTTTTTTTGATTTTTTTTTTTTTTTTTCTTCTCTTCATATTGGATGGTTGGTGATTTTTTAGACGAGTGATCTATATAGAAAAATAATAAACCATTGTGTAATAATTTGCAGCGTTTTTTATTGGAAATACTTTGAAATCAATTGGATCAAACAAAAATCCAAGGATACCGCCGTAACTATAAAAATAACATTAAGGGGGTTCATGAGTCGGTTCTAATTTAACACTTTTTCATGTACCTGTTTCTCTGGATATATTCATGATATCTTCATAAATTTTTGACATTTTCATGTCTTTGCCCTGGCACATAGCACAAAAAACGTCTGCCAAGTTGGGTGGGCAGTATAGCTTCTTCACTCATTGTAACATGGACGTATAGAATCAGTTGGCGAAAAAATTATGATTCAAAGAGTTATTGAATACCAAAATATTAGCGGTCCACCGTCTAGGACCTAACCCACACAATCCCTGAAAATTTCATCAAAATTGGTTGAATAGTTGCGGAGTTTTGGTTGTAACAATAAATTTAAAGTTCGCGCATGCGCAGCGGCTATTGCTTGACCAATTTGATTGAAACTTATAGGGTGTCTCTTAGAAGTTAGTCCCTAACTAACCTCCAAATTTGAGCAAAATCGGTTCATTAGAAACCGAGAAACCGAGGTTCCAGGAAATTCACGTTTGCGCATGCGCACTCGCTCCTATTGGTCCGGAGGTGCTGAAATTGATAGGGGACCGTCTAGGACCTAACCCGCACAATCCCTGAAAATTTCATCAAAATCGGACCACAGGTTAGTATAGTTTTGCCCGGGACAAGTATTGACCACAGACAGACCGACAGACCGACAGACAGACACGGAACCAAAATTGTTCGGGAAGCTCTAAAACGCAAAAAGCAAGTGGAAATTTTGATTTTGGAGGACATTTTTTTTTCCACTTCTTTCACGAATACAAAGCTTCCCTACCTTCGGTAGTGAGGAAGCAAAACTGTCACGAAATTGCGTAACGAAATTGTGTTACAGTGCCTTTATAATGATTTCCGCTTACAACGACCCCGTTGTTAGGTTTGTTCCTTTTCTACACTTTTTAACCCACAAAAATCGTTCACCACTCGTTGGAAAGCTCTCGATTTAACGAACATTTTCATGTTCTCCATAACATATTGACTATACGAATATCGGAGCTATGGGCATAACTGTTCTCATATTTTGTTTACAAACTAATGATCGTGAGTGTAGAAGATAATTAATCCGGAATCGTCTATTTTATTTTAAAGCAATAGCTAAAGACATGAAAATGTCCCAATGCGTTGCAGACTCGTATGCAAGCGTTCTTTTCTGTTATTACCGTTTTGACCAACACGCAGTAGCTTGATTAATTTTCACATTTTTTTTTTTTAATTCTTTGTCCACTCTTCATAATATGAAGGTTATATTATAACCACTGAGTGAGTTTCAACTCTGTTGTGCAAATATTATTTTGCCTAAAAGCAATATAGCAAAACAAATTTATCGTGTTTTTTATGTTTAGGTTTTTTTTTTATTCTAGCTATGTTTCTGTTTGGAGTTTTTCGTCCAAACTTGTTCAGTGAATGTAATAAAGACCCCTTGACAACATTAAAAAAATCAAGTTGCCAGCTCTATTGGTTGCCGAGAAACAAGTACCTAAGTGATGAAAAACAGGAGTTTTTCGGTTTGGAGCCGCGATTTGTGAAAGGTTCCCGTTTTTTGAGGTATTCGATCCAATTGCGAATCATTTCATGTTGAAGACATTGAAAATGAGGTCTGATTATTCCTTACCCATGATTCATATCAGTAAGTGTTATCACCGGTAAAGTGTCGGTTCGTCATATCGCTTACTGATAAGAAAAATACATCTCTTGTGCTTGTGCTTAGTTTTCGCTTCTCCCGTTCTCCGTATATCTTCCCGGCTTTGTTTGTTTGTTTGGTACTTGTCTCAAACAAAACTTATTACTTATCGTTGAGTTTACTAGCATGAGTATGAGTTAAAGGAAAGACGTAACAATAGCATTATTTGAACTCTATTTTCACCCAGCTTTCTCTCCGGTTTCGTATAAGAATAACTAGACGCTTCATACTTTCTTTACCTTTTGCAAGATGGCTCCTACCTTAGTAGTTTTTCTGTTTTTAGATAGGTACAATGACTAGTACTGGTGGCATGGTGTAGGAATTCTATTTCTATAAGAAATTATGAACACCGAAAGAACGGTAGGTAGTTACGGAAACTAAGAAACTACGAGCAGTGCAGCTCCTGGAGCGGGAAACAGCTATCCCCCGGAAACAGCGATTATCTCCTCAATCTTTGAAAACTCATATCTCCGTTTTTCACTGCTCAAATTAAATGTTGTTATATACCAAAATGTCTGGAAAGACCTGCAGAATTTTATAAAAATAAAAACAAAAAAGTTGAAAATTTTTCGATTTTGACTCATGAACCCCCTTAACATGAAAATTCTCGGTTAGATTGTGAGCCCTTTTGGAAATGCTTCCTCAGAAAATGGAAATTTTCCAGCATTTTGTATTTGGGCCTATGGACGCTTTCCCCAATTGAGCGTCGATATAGCGTTTGCTTCAATGCGGATCAAATATGATTTTGCTAGAAGTTAGTAACTTGGCTTTTAGAGTGATTATCATGTGATACCTCACTTCAGTCACTCGTGATTTCGTGGCTCATGGCCGGATGGGGCATGTAAGATAACCAATATGATGTAACCATTACATCGTTTTCCGTATCCTAAACTGCACAACGAGATTTCGCAAGAAGTAAGCGTTTGCTTCCTGTAACTCGTGATTTTGAGTGATCACCGTTGGGCTATTTCGTTGCGTTCAGACTTGATGTAGGTAAATTGAGGTCATAACCTTCGTAAACTACAACGTACCAAAAACTATATTTTCCTCATTCGCTGGTATACAAAGTGAAACAGCAAGTACTGTTTCTCTCTCTGGTTTCAAGTCTAAGTAATTTCAACAAAACTACTGTTATGAGCCAAGTTTGTTAGTGATTTGCTCTCTTCCTACTATTCCATGAATTTTATAAACCGCCTTGAAATAATTTGCAGCGTTTTTCCCTTTGATTAAAGTTCATGTCATTAGTTTGCTGTGCTTCCTTAGCAATCAAGAACCAAAATATTGTTATGAATATTGAGGGAGCCCACATTTATCGGATAACGATATTTTGCTGTTTAATACTTTCTGTCAAAATGGTACCTGGATACTTACGATAAGAAACAAAAAGCCATATTTTTTGCAGACGAGTGATCTAGATTTCAAAAAAGTTGTGTAATCATTTGCCGCGTTTTAAAATTTTCATTGAGATAGGCGACCATAGTCAAGAAGATTCCCTTTTAACAGGAGTTCGCATAAATTCAAAAAATCATCGACGAATATAAAGAGTTCAACAAATAATGTTAGGTAAGTATCTACCAGTAAATTAACAAAAACGCACCTCACATTCAGATTCTTCGTTAAAATGTCCAACAAAAATGCCAATGCGCAAAGAGCAAAATTTGCTCTTTGCGCATTGACTTATATCCTGTCACTCCTAAGAGGAGCATAGGGCCTCGACGAAAGACCGCCATCCATCCCGGTTCCTGGCCAAGACCTTTATCTCCTGCCACGACTTCCCAACCTGTTTCGCCTTTTCTCGTATTGGTTTCTATAATCATCATGTGAATCTGGTGTGCGGGTGATTGGCCCACAGCACCCTAGCCCAATGGGGTCTCCCACCTTAGAGCCTATGGGCCGGCTCCCCCCTTTGCGCATTAGCAACCTATTTAATTTGGACCCTATTTAATAGGGTCCTTCAGGGGCGACGAAGACGCTTTTCAATCAAACAAAATCGTCACCAGTAATTGAACTTTCTGCAATTCGATCATTTCTGCAGTACATCATACAATGTATGATTTCATGTCATGAAATCGCGAGCTGGAATGCCCCAAATGAAAGCGTACAAGCTGAATGATTAAGGTTTGACGAACGCTGTGTGTGAAGGGGCGTGATGAATGTTTCATAACATAATACACTGACGGGAAGGAGAGGTGAAGCTCCGAGTTGTATCTCACGAATGGAACTCGCGCCATTCGATTATTAAGCAACTATCTTCGCTGTTTCGTGCAACTTATGAGAGCCTTCATTGCTCCACGAAGCTTGTCAGAACGAAGGGCATATACGGACATATTAACATTCATTCCTTCAACGTTCTCCCCGTGATTTATTTTGGTATGTGAAAGGAGGAGGGAATGTTCTTAAACCCGTGAGGGAAATATCTTCACTCGTTGAAGGAAACGAATAAAACTCACAAAGGAAGAGAATAACTGGAATAATAAAAACAAATTCCTATTTTCTACCATAAACTTACCTCTATTCCATTTAGTAGAGAATCCAACTAATACTTCAAGGGACTTTAATTAGCATAGAATAATAATTAACCCATGATACCATGTTTGCTTCCATTTAGCTTTTGCCACTCGTTCGCGTATGTTGACAAAACGCTGCGAATTATTACGCAATGGTTTATTATTGTTCTATATTGATCACTCGTCTGCAAAGCCACCAACCATCCAACAATAAGAAAAACATCAATCCCATTTTGGTCAGCTAAAATTTGAACGGAGATTAGGCCTCTTTTGCGATTCACACTCGTGTTTCTGATTTATCGGACGTCCAACCCTTAAATTCTCGTAGGGAGCAAACGCTTTGTCCTACAGAGCTCCACGTGGTCTCAAAAAATTCTAAAAATTCTATACTATCATAAATTGATGGAAAAACAATACCTTTATATCAAAATTGTTTGAGTTAAGGCGTTTTCAAAACTTCAAAATTCATTTTTCGACCCTTAGAAGTGACCTACATCAATCAAAATCTTCGGGGCCCAACTAGACCCCAAATGGAGCCTACATACCTAATTTAATCAAAATCGGTCAATACTAAGTGGGGAAACGGGCGGCCAAAATTTTATTCGATTTTTGGATTCTACGTACCTTGAAACGTAAACCAACAAATTTTGAGGGGGTGTTGAAAAATGTTTGTTCTTGGTCGATTCCAAAGGTTCATTATTGAAAATAATAAACCAAAAGAGGGAATATAGAAGCACATTAGTTATATATAAGAGGTTTACAGGCTCACTATACTATTACATTATTCAATTATATATATTGGGACACACATATCCTAAATTATTCCCATACAAATATTTTTAATTATATCCATGCATAGATCCCAAATTACTTTCATACAAAGATGTACTCCTATATATGGATCCTAAATTACTCACTTACATAGATCTACCTCGTTACATATATCTACTACCATACATAGATCCATACTTCCATACATTTTCCGTCCGTCCGCCGTACGCGGCACTTTTCTTAGCAACCCTGGACCGATTAGGTTCAAATTTGGTATATGAGTTCCATTTGGGGTCTAGTTGTGCCGCGAAGCTTTTGGTTGATGTCAGTCACTTCTAAGGGGTGAAACTTAAGGATTGAAAATTTCAAGAGTGCCCTAGCTCGAAAACTCTCGAAATAAAGGTATCGTTTTTTCACCAATTTAAAATAGTATAGAATTTTTAAAAAATTTTGAGACCACCCGGAGCTTTTTAGGACAAACCGTTCGCTCCCTACGAGTACTTGAAGGTTTTCCTTCGATAAACGAGTGATCACGAGTGTGAATCACCAAAGATCTCTAAACCCCGTTGAAATTTTAGCTACTCAAAATGCGATCGCTGTTTGTTTCTTCGAGCTGTATTCAATCATGCTTCCTTAGGAACCAGTAATCAAATTTCCACACGAGGCTCGATATTTCTTCGAATCGAGTGTGAAGCGTTTAGTTCTTTCTAATAAACTTCATTGTGAAGGTGTGAAGGCAGTATGGTGTAGTAGGTAGTAGGTACCTCTGGTTGGTAGGTAAAAACAAAAAATAAATAAATAGTGACAATGGCAAAGCTGTGATCTTTGCAGATGAGTGATCTTTACAGGAAAATAATAAACCTTTGTGAAATAATTTGCAGCGTTTTTTTGTTGGAATATTTCCAACTATATTTTAATACACGTGATTTAGTTTCCAACCCTCCTCTTTTCTAATTTATATCAAGTTGGTATAGCACACTCACAGATTTGTTTGTCTCTTAGGAGTTCTGCAAGAAATCAAGGAATCACCCAAAATATGCACAAAACGCGTGATCCGATCATATCAAAAATTTTAAATTAAATCAAAGTTACGTCTGTTAGTCCACTCAAATCCTTATGAATTCTATGGTTGCGTATATGGCTGTTCTCTATGGTAGCGTAAAGACGGACGGTACGTAGGAATAGGACGATGTAAACAATAAAGACGTGTAATAAAATAGTTTTACGTGTATCCCATTCATCTTACAATAAATCCATTCAGCTATCACGCAACTCAGTTTGTTGTGTGATATTGAAGGGACAACAAAAAAATTTGTGTAGGATTCTGGATTAGTAGATTCTATTAAGAAATACTAGGTAGATTTAAAGTGAGTAATGCCGACCAATAAGGAACTTACGTTGGTGGATAAAGGGGATCCTGCAATGAAGGGAATGAGGGATATGTGCATGAACATCCTGATGGAGGCGGAAGAAAAATGCGAGGAAATTGACGTCAAATGCGAAGAAGAGTACAGGTGAGTGATGAAATATCGGTCTTTCAATCTAATATATTGATTGATGGACCAATATTATCATTGTAATGATTTACTGACCTTGGAAAACCATATGTACAGTAGGTGTTAATAAATTAAAGAGGACTCCAACACGCATTCAAGGAAAAATCATGGTTGGGAACACCATGAAGAGGTCTCTGATAAGCTGTACCTACTATCTTCAGTACTTTCTGCGTAAATCCTGCAGTTCTAATTCAATCATTTTGACGTTTATTCCATCAGCAAATTCTAATGTACCTATCCAAATAAAAATGTCATGCCCTCTTATAAACATTATTGTTTTCAAGTTAGTCAACTTCATTCAGTTTTACAAGAGAGGTGGAAAAGCAATCCAATTGGGTTTAACATCTCAATCCTTTTGAGGGAAGAGCTCAGAGGGACGCAATTAGTTTAGGGAAAGACTCAGAAATCATGAAACGACGCGTTTGGGCGACATTCGTTAAAAGGTAGGAAATACTTGTACGACGGAAATGAATCCGCTTGTCCGAATCCCTTGTTATTTACGTATTGTACTAATTTATGTTATGTGAAGATACGATTACATGATGTCTTGTATGTTGTAAGGTACCATTTATTCATCATCTTACCGTTGGCTCACACTCGTGCTTTTGTGCGACGCCAGAAAGGTATTTTGTGATGTACTCAACATTAACATACTCATCCCTAAGCTTGTAAAGAGTAGTGAGAATTTCTGCGATATCACGACGTTTTACGCTAAATTATTAGCATTTTTTAATTTGATTTCTCTCCTTTGTTTAAACTAATATTTTCAATACAGTCTCTGTCTGGGTTTTTCGAAGTGCTGATTCGACTATGTAAAGGTGGGAGGGGGCATAAAATCGTTTGTTGTAGCCTTCATGGAAGCTATAAACAGCGTTCGTCGTCCTTTTACCCACCTGTCGAGTAGATGGCGCCCAAAATTATGGTAGAAAGGGACTCCCCTCATCGATGAGGTTTGGCAGTATTCCCTCCCGCGGTTGGTGAATTAAACATGTGAGTGGTAAAGGCATTGAAGACTATTTCGGGTGGTAGAAAGCAGAGCGCTCTTTTATGATGTTTCCGAAATGCATTAGATTTACTGACTCGAGAAACTTTTTGAATTGCTAAGTGAGCTGCATTAGATTTACTGACTCGAGAAACCTTCTGAATTGCTAAGTGAGCTGCATTTAGTTGCATTTTGCTCCCAAACAAATCGTTTTCTATCAATCCAAACGCGGTCTATATCTTCAGCTCTCGCCCGGTCAATTCCCCCAAACGAACATATGGCGTTCAAGAAATCCAGAACGATAGGCTGTGAAAAGAAACCGAGAGTAGCGACCAGGTTGATTCACTGAAGCTCTCAAATGATCAGGTATATCTGGTAAATTATCTGAACTGCTGAATCGCGGTAACAGAACTGACCAACTCATACTACCAAGAAGTATAGAAATTAATCTTCAAATTATAAGCTACTAATGGTAATCTCCCTGTTTTCAGGCAATTTAGTGCAGAAATAATAACTAAGACATAAGATAGTGATATAATCTTTATTCGTATAGGTACATCAGGACAATCTGATTGAATATTAATGTCAAGATTCGAAATGATGAATTTAGAATGGGTGGAATTCAGTGCAAACATAATATGAGCTATGAAGAGGAGGTCTCGTAGGTAGTTTTTCTGAAGGTGCAAACGCTCCTCTTGATTTCAGTGGACAGACGATAGGAGCTATGTCGTTTGGATTGGAGTTTGAGTAGGTGCAGTACATAATTCATTTCAGATAGGCTTTACTTGCCTTTAAGAAGGATCTGAATCCCCATACGCAGTTTCTGTTTTTCCAATTGTAAGAACACAAACTTTTAATTATTTGCTATCAAACGTCAAACACTAACAATAAGGTTCCCGGTAAATCAACAAAATCCATCAATGTTCAAGTTATAGATGGAACTTCATATATATACGTAACGTTGGGTCTTTAAATTGTTCAATTTTATTAAAAATGCTTCTCAAAATTTTCTAGATTTCTCAAATTGAAAGAAATTATCGAACAGAGGAGCAAAGTGAAGAAAATGTTGGAGAAACGAAAAAATGACGTGGATAGAGAGTTTCGGGTACACATGACCAAACTCTACAACCATTCAAGGTCGAATGAAATCAATAATACTAATAATTTGATAAGGTTAATAAAATAAAATAAGGTTTGATGATAATAATAATAATATTAATATTATAGATCCAATAATGATAATAGGTTAAATTGGCTGAACACATAAACTACCTATCTCAAAATACATGAGCAGCTATTATTATCAAAGCAGTTTTGAGCTTACTAGCGTGTCAGTCTTGACAAATTCTGAGAAACTTGAAGAACCTAAGTTCATCAAAATCGGAGATGATGGGCGGTTATGCCCACGTAAGTGGTGATATGTCATTCTCAAGTACTGTTGTATGTAGAATTGTAGATGGTGAAACACGAGTACTTACCCTGATACATTACAATCATTGAGGAAAAGAAAAATTGACTGAGGGGTGACAAGCAGAGCATGAATATGGACTATTACATTTTTTGAACGCATCCTGTCAAGTATGCCTATAGAAAACAAGAAACAATAACAATTTACAAGTGGGTACCCAATGATTTCGGAATGATTAGGGGAGTATTTTTTGACGGTTTTCCTTAAGGCCATGGGGGACATTTACCAAGACTTCTCACTTCTAAGATTTGTTCTACATAAAACTAGAGGGAACCGACTTACTTCCAACAGATTTGAGATGTTGCTCTGTCTTCGACGAATATCAATATTTTAGTTCAAGTCTACAGTTAAATGAGTTTTGTGAGTAACCACAAGGAGAAACGACCACTTGAAAGGATTGTTCTAACCTCTAATTCCTGGAAAAATTGAGAAAGAAGGTAGAAACCACCAAAATCGTTTATTCACACGAGGGTAACGACCACTTCAAAGGCTTGTTTCCACCTCCAATTCCTGGGAAAAGATGAGAAAGAAGGTTGAAAACACGAAAAATCCTTGATTCACTAGAGAGAAACGACCACCTTGTAGGCCTTTTTCACCTTCAATCCTTGGAAAAAGTCGAGAAAGAAGGTTGAAAACACGAAAACTCGTTGATTCTCTCGAGAGAAACGATCACTATCTATCTATCTATCCAATGGACTTTTCTTCCTGTAGCTCTTCATCCATTGATCTACATTGAAATTCCATTTGCGCTTCCTCCAAATTGCTCCTCTAAGACGTGGTTATATGGATTACTTGGCAATTTTGTCTGTTTTCTGTCTTACCTGTCCCTATCGATTGAATAGTAAAATATTGATTATGAAGAAGGAAAAGAGTAAATCAACTCTCAAAACAAACCTGTTAGCTTGGTATACTAGAAAGCTATAGCTATTTACATTCCTCTTTGAAACTATTACAGTTTCTGTTAGCTTGGTAAACTAGAAAGCTATAGCTATTTACATTCCTCTTTGAAACTATTACAGTACCTCACCATGAAATGCATACGAAAATGATTAGAAAGGCAAGGTTACCCTTGACTTATTCAGTCAATAGCGTTTCAAAGTTTGCATATTGACAGAGGGTTGTAACATTAGTTGGATCCAATCAACCGTATAATTTGCCTGTTATATATTTTTAGATTGCAACAACTTGAAGCGAAAAACAATATTGTAAACCAAGTTATGGAAGAGGTGAAAGTCAAATTGGCCAAAGAAAGAGGTCATCATTACGTCAAATTGCTCAAACTGTCGATGACTCAAGCTTTGTACATGTTGATGGAGCCTGAAGTAACAGTAAGGAATTGGTGTTTACTTGTCCATGGTACATAGTCATGAAAATGTGGACTAGTTCGAAGGTACAAGACCTTGGTGTGTACTTTGTTCTGAGCAAACACCGTCCTGGTTTAGGTCTAAAAACCGAAGGTACCAACCAAACCAAACCAAACGTGGGTGTTGAATATTTCCACTTCTCATGTGACGGATACTCAGAATATCGATAAATCCATCCAAAGAATGATTGATCAATGGGGAATATTACTTCAGAATATAGTTTTTCTTATTTTGATATGCTCGGAATTCAAGTATACTTGATAATTCACATTTTGAACTCGAAATTTCTTTCCGTTTTGAATTACGTGAGCGCCTGAGCAGTTAAAAGGATGTTGCAGAATTTTCCCTGTGGCACATGAATTTGGTTTAGGTACATGATTGTAACACTGCTTCAAAGCCCACCGACCAACAAATTCTAACATATGCCAATATTGGACATTTTGAATTATTTACCAGTAAGTTAAGGTTTTCCAGGTAATTTGCAAGAAAGCCGATAAAGACGTCGTCGCCGATTGTCTCAGAGATGTAGGCAAAGCATACGAGAAGAAGACTTTGCTTCATTCCAAGATCTCCATTTCTCACGAATATTTGCCAGACAAGAATATTGGAGGTATCAAATCACGACTACACAAACCCATTATTAAAACCTTGTACCCATTATTATCCCAGAATGAGTCCGTAGTATTATCCCTAGTCACAGTCTTCTAGCGTATTTAGAAAGGATTTCCAACTTAGACCCTGACTGGTGAGAATTATAAGTAAACTTTGATTTCTTTCTAAATCTTAGCAAATTGAGAGTTTGGACTCCAACAGTAAACTTGCTCGTGTAAAATAGTAAATAGATCTTGTAATATTGTAAATATGAAGAGATTACATGAACGGGGAGATTCAATAATTCGAATTTCTGTATCTCGTTTTCTAGAATCAAAGTCTGGCAAATGGGTGTGGCACATAGCTTCCTCGTATCCATAAACCGATTGTATAGATGATCAGATGCATACTGCATAATCTCAAAACAACAATCTCTAAGTACCTTGCGCTACCCTCATAGGGGACCATCTACTCGTGAACTTGCATAATCTCTGACAATTTCGTCGAATTCGGGTGGAAAATGTAGGAGTTACGGCTGTTACAAGACTTTATGTTTGCGTATGCACTGTGACTATGTACTATCTATTTAAGAGCAATGATTTTCATTGGAGACCATTTAACACCTACCCACAAATCTCTGAAAATTTTATTAAATTGAGGAGGGAAATGGAGAAGCTACGGCTGTTACTAAGCTTTCTTGTTTGCCAAGCGTAGATCCTAAGTCCTTTCTTAGCATACCGGTAGTGAATGGGACGCTTGAGTCAACCGTACTTCCAGCACACCAACTCAAAAATTTATTTACGAAAGATTGGTTCACTTTTTAAACCAATTTTGAAATGGAAGCTGTACTACCAACATCGATGTATTTTTTCGTATACATTGTTGTGTTGTCGTGTTGGCAGCACGGTTGACTCAAGAGTCTCATACTGCCCAACTATGAAGAAAGGCTAATTTTGAGAAATCAAGACTCAAAGTTGAGAGCCTTCCTTTCACGTAATTTTTAACTTTACGGTCAAATTTCGAGTTAACGTGGTTTTCGAGCATCAATTTTGAAAGTATAAAATACGTCATAGTGAGGGTAAAAAACTAGGTGAAATTGGAAGGTCGTCCCAAACTGGTTTTCTTCGTAGCCCATTCGTTATTATTGCCTTTCATTGTACACGATACAACGATAAAAAGCATTGGCGCTAAGGACGTTTCTACTAAGAAAGACCGGGCAGTGCAACCTCTCCTTATAGATTTGTACTTCAATGAAAAGCAGCGAGATCACGTCTACTGATTTTGATCGCAGTAATTTATTTCCCTTCTTTTCCCCGTAGTAAGTAGAAATAATTCTCAAGGGCAGTGCAACCTATTTTCTTTAGGAGATCCTTCTATGATATTAAAGTACTGTTTCTCAACGTAGCATCACACAGAGCTTTTCACCACGATTCCAACGATATAAAAAGTCTACATGCCTAAAATGGTCAGCCCCTGATGGTCTGCATACGAGCAAACTAATGAGACGTGTCTACAGTGTCAATCGCTTTTACTTGCACTTAGGAGCGTTTTTCGATTAGGTACCTACTGAGTTCCGTTGAATAAGGTTCCATCGAAACCAGGAACAGTTAACGATCAATCAAATTATTTATGATTTCAGGTGTGATCGTTCGCAATACGACTAATGACGTGTCAGTCGATTGTCTAGTAGACTCACGCGTAGAGCAAGTAAGTGTATGTTTCGGGCAGTTCCTATGACCTGTAGTGCTTGAAGGTGACGAAAGGTGACTGGAAGGTGACCTTGTGATCTAGTAGGTCTTGAACGTTTTAGCAATGCACGTACTTTCTTTCAACTATGAACTACATGAAGCTTTCAACGGGCACCTGCAATATTCATAGAATTCAAGAAAAAGTGAAAAAAATTGGGTTTCACTGAGTAATTTTCGAATAGAGCACAGCTAGGTAATTATTTATGAATAATCGAGAGAGATAAATAATATACTCTAATTTTACCAGGTTTGCCGTCAAGCAATGCCACTCATCGTCGATTTGCTGTTCGCAGATGTCAAGATTAGTGAAGTTCCAAAAGACCCCTTACCTGTTACCTCGAGTAAGGTTCAAAAGGCAGAACTTGGTAACTGGAATTATGTACCTACTCGATACTTGAATCGTAGAAATTAACGTTTCGTATGGCTAAAGGTACTATCACAATGGAATGAAAATTTCGGTTTGAGATCATTCTCTATTAGAATCTATTTTTATAGTTGAACATCAACAACTTCAGGTAGAATTTTCCACATGTTGATCGGAATGGGTTGGGGCTCGGACCGATAGAAGGTCATTGCTATGCATTTAGTGTGGTTCAGTGCCAAACCGTTGGACGAGCACCACAAGAAAAGCGAGTCAATGAAAGTCTGCAGATCCTGGCAATCTTCGGCCGACTTCACAGTTCTGCTTCAAATCGTCCGCAAAAAGCAAATATCTTGTTCCACGCAGTACACTGCCAGCGCTGTCTATAGCAGCAGATAGGAAGCAGTAGGAGATGATGTTGCGACGGTTGGAGACGGTTTGGAAACTGTAGTATTCCTATCCGTTCATGGAAAAAGCTCTCAGCCGCCAGAGATTTTTCAGGGACAGTAGCTCGCTTAGAGTTCGAAAAGCCGCGAGAATAGATATTGTGCCGATCAAAATGAACAGCCGACTCAGCCTTATTCCTGTTGGAGTTCATGCATCTCTCAATGTAGTCGATGACATATTTTTAGCCTTTGGCGTAGAACTGGCTTACCTTAAGGCCGAGCAGGGCCATCACTCTTTCCTGGTTCGAAGAATACATACTCCCCAGGTTGGTTTGAGGATCTCCAGATATCTTGCGAAAGCAGACGTTGTACCTGGAGTTCAGACATAGCGTGTCTTTATTTGAATTGCGTAGACGTTGTTACCGTTGATATCCTAGTATACCACTATGTGATCTACAAGTTCCCCAACAGGAAGTCAAGTTAATGACAAAGGGAGGCCGGTAGTGCTATCTAATAGCTTTTATTTGTTTACTTGTAAATGAGACTTTGCTTAACTATCTATCGAACTTCATAAAATCTCAAAGCTAGGGATGCATTTGACATGCTCGCGATAACTGCATTGTTCACCAAATTAACCGTTATCGTTTTCTCATCCGATAGGCAACTACCATTACCTAACTAAATTCACTGTTCGGTTTAAATTTAAACAAATATAACAAATTAAAATTAACAAAATTAAACAAAATTTTATTTTAAAATTTAACATGATTCGAAGGAAATTTATTATTTATGATAATAAAAATAATAACATTTTCATTCAATTTCCTTGTTATAAGGCAAGAATGCGTCATAGGTATGAAAAGGAATTTATAGGTTTGATTTGTAATTGACTGGATCATGGTACCTGATATATTTTTTCAAACATGTAAGTTGAGCCTATTAAACCTGAAAATGTGATAATATCCCTTCAAAGGGCACTCAATCGACAGTCTGATAACCTCACACATAGTGTACGAAGTCCACGCTCATAACTTCATATGAGACATATGTAGATAACCGCCTTCCTGAGTTATTTTCTTTACTATTACTCTACAGCAGATTTCTTTGTGACTGGCCAAATGTCCCTAAAAATATGAGAATATTATTTTAGCACATGTTGGTTTATTATTTTTAATATTGAACCTTTGGAATCGACCAAGAAATTTTTTTTAACCTCCCTTCGAAATTTGTTGCAGTTACCATCGTTTCTTTAGTTACCATGGACTGATTTTGATGAAATTTTGGTATATGGGCTCCTTTTCGGGTCTAGTTGTGCACAGAAACTTTAGTTTGATGTCAGTCACTTCTAAGGCCTCGGCTACGATAGAAGCGTCAAGCGTCAAGCGTTGAGAGTCGAGCGTCAAGCGAAAAGGGGTGGCTACAGTACGAGCGGAAGGGGAGCGAAAAGTGACTAACTACATGGGGAGTTCCAGTCAGTTCACCACCACGCCAGCGAATATGCAACTTTTGCTCCTTGCACTAAGTGACAATTCAGCTGTTTCAAAAAGTTCTTTACTGATAAACCGTGTGTGTAGAAGTTTTGGAGTTCAACCTATAACTTATTGTGCTAAGGAATTGTGAAGGAGAATACTACAAACTTTTTCACAAACTCGAAGAAGACCCGAAAATATTTTTCGAATACACCAGAATGTCCATTGTTGCTGCTATTTTATCATTCTTGTTTTGGTTTATTATTTCCAATAATGAACCTTTGGAATCGACGAAGAAAACTCCCGCCCACTGCTCCTCCCGATCGGTGGCTACAGCTTTCGTACAAGTACGCAACCACGAGAGACATTTTATGTAAGCGAAAATCATCAGAAATTTCCGCGTAACGCTCCCCGCGTGACGATTTTTCATTTATGAGCCATAGTAAAGACATAAAATGTCAAAAAATTTTACCCCCTCCCTCAAAATTCGTTGGTTTACGTTTCAGGGTACCTAGAATCCAAAAACGCTGCAAATTATTAAACAAAGGTTTATTATATTTCTATATAGACCACTCGTCTGCAAAGAACACGGCTTTGCCATTGTTACCACCAACCAACTTGAAGAAAAACTTCAATCGTATTTCGGTCAGCTAACATTTGAACGGCTTCTTTTGCGATTCACACTCGTGTTTCTGATTTATCGTACGTTCAACCCTTAAATTCTCGTAGGGAGCGAACGGTTTGTCCTACAGAGCTCCGCGTGGTCTCTGAAATTTTAAAAAATTCAATACTATTTCGAATTGGTGAAAAAACAATATCTTTATTTCGAGAGTTTTTGAGCTAGGGCACTCTTGAAAATTTCAACCCTTAATTTTCACCCCTTTGAAGTGACTGACATCAACCAAAAGCTTGACCATCAACCCAAATGGAGCCTATATACCAAATTTAAACTAAATCGGTCCGTGGTTCCTAAGAAAAGTGCGGCGTACGGCGTACAGCGGGTGGACGGAAAATTTTTAATTCGATTTTCTTATTCGACTTACTTTGAAACGTTATTTTAACTTGCTCGTTTCCAATGTTCCATTATTGAAAATAATAAACCAAAACCAAGTGTCAATGACGCTCACCTCTCCCACCGTAGCCATCCTTACCTGAACAAAGGTAAACTATTTTTAGAGCGTCGATACCTGACCCTTTTCGCTCGCTCGACGCTCCTATCGTAGCCGCGGCCTAAGGGTTGAAAAATAACGGCTAAAATTTTCAAAACGCCCCAGCTCAGAAACTTCTGATATACTTTTTTTTCATCAATTTAAAATAGTATTGAATTTTTAGAATCGAATGAGACCATCCAGAGCTCTCTATGAGAAGGGTTGGAATTACGATAAATCAGAAAGAGTGTAAATCGCAATAGAGGCATAATATCTCCGTTAAAATTTTAGCTGAACGAAATGCGATCGTTGTTTTAACACAGAATGTGTTTTTGCGATGACCTACCGAAAAAAATCGTCACGAAAAAGCGACAGAAAAAACCGTTACGCGCCTTTTATAATGATTTTATAAAACCAAGCCGTTGGTAAGGAAATAGAACTCCCGCAGTGTTCATTGCACAGAAATTGTTCACCATTCGTTGGAAAGCTCTCAATTTATATAGTATTTTTCTTGTAGTTATATATTTATTTATATAACTTTTATAGGGTTCTAGACCAAATTAAATGTCTAACAATTATTTATTTTATTATTGCCAAAGACTCCACATTTATTATTGTTTTTTATTTAACGGATGACTAGCATCGCAAAAACACATTCTGTGTTCCTATGATTTCATACAGAGTATGGAAAAATAAATAAACCGGGGGGTGCAGGGGGGCGGAGCCCCCGCCGAGGCGCAAAGCGCCGAGTTTTCTTCGAGTTTTACTCAGTTTTGCGTCCTTTGCAACCAGTGATTAAATTTTCTAATGAAGGCACCCACTGAGAAGCGTTCATTTCTTCAAAATAAACTTGGTTGTGAAGCAAACATAGTATAGATTGTTAGGTAGTGGCAATGGAAAGTCTTTGTTATTTGCATGTGCTTTACAGAACAACAATAAACCTTTGTTTTTAGCGAATTTTCAAGGAAAATGAAGCTATTGCAATGGCCTCAAAATTTTTAGAATCGACTTTTTCGAAAAATTTTCACACTGAAATCCGTTTTGGAACATTCTGAAACGATCCCTGAAGTTTTTCCAAAAATCATATGTATATATATATATATATATACACATATGTGTCATTCCGGACGATAACTTGAGTAAATGTTTAAAAATTTTTTTTTAGTTTTTGCCAAAATGTTTGTAGCACCAAACCATAGGTCAAGTTCGTTAACCAGCAATTTTGGACAATCCAAAGTGGTCCAAAATTCAAAAAAACTCCCAAAAAAATGGGTTTTTCCCGTTTTTTGTGGTTTTTACATTGAAAATCATGGTAATATATGGTATATTCGGATTCAGCACAAAATTTCTGATATGAATGCATTTTTCAAAAATGAAAATTGTCCAAAATTAAGAAAAGTTTGTAGCTATATATATATATAATGAATACGTGCGTATATTTGTTGTACCCAGAAATGCAGTAGCCGTGTGGGTACTCTATGAGTTCGTAGAGACGACTAGAACATGAATATGGACTCCTAACAACTTCAAAGCATACCCAGCAATAATTTGCAGCGTATTATTAGCGAATTTTCAAGGAAAATGAAGCTATTGCAATGGCCTCAAAATTTTTAGAATCGACTTTTTCGAAAAATTTTCACACTGAAATCCGTTTTGGAACATTCTGAAACGATCCCTGAAGTTTTTCCAAAAATCATATGTATATATATATATATATATATACACATATGTGTCATTCCGGACGATAACTTGAGTAAATGTTTAAAAATTTTTTTTTAGTTTTTGCCAAAATGTTTGTAGCACCAAACCATAGGTCAAGTTCGTTAACCAGCAATTTTGGACAATCCAAAGTGGTCCAAAATTCAAAAAAACTCCCAAAAAAATGGGTTTTTCCCGTTTTTTGTGGTTTTTACATTGAAAATCATGGTAATATATGGTATATTCGGATTCAGCACAAAATTTCTGATATGAATGCATTTTTCAAAAATGAAAATTGTCCAAAATTAAGAAAAGTTTGTAGCTATATATATATATAATGAATACGTGCGTATATTTGTTGTACCCAGAAATGCAGTAGCCGTGTGGGTACTCTATGAGTTCGTAGAGACGACTAGAACATGAATATGGACTCCTAACATCTTCAAAGCATACCCAGCAATAATTTGCAGCGTATTATTAGCGAATTTTCAAGGAAAATGAAGCTATTGCAATGGCCTCAAAATTTTTAGAATCGACTTTTTCGAAAAATTTTCACACTGAAATCCGTTTTGGAACATTCTGAAACGATCCCTGAAGTTTTTCCAAAAATCATATGTATATATATATATATATATACACATATGTGTCATTCCGGACGATAACTTGAGTAAATGTTTAAAAATTTTTTTTTAGTTTTTGCCAAAATGTTTGTAGCACCAAACCATAGGTCAAGTTCGTTAACCAGCAATTTTGGACAATCCAAAGTGGTCCAAAATTCAAAAAAACTCCCAAAAAAATGGGTTTTTCCCGTTTTTTGTGGTTTTTACATTGAAAATCATGGTAATATATGGTATATTCGGATTCAGCACAAAATTTCTGATATGAATGCATTTTTCAAAAATGAAAATTGTCCAAAATTAAGAAAAGTTTGTAGCTATATATATATATAATGAATACGTGCGTATATTTGTTGTACCCAGAAATGCAGTAGCCGTGTGGGTACTCTATGAGTTCGTAGAGACGACTAGAACATGAATATGGACTCCTAACATCTTCAAAGCATACCCAGCAATAATTTGCAGCGTATTATTAGCGAATTTTCAAGGAAAATGAAGCTATTGCAATGGCCTCAAAATTTTTAGAATCGACTTTTTCGAAAAATTTTCACACTGAAATCCGTTTTGGAACATTCTGAAACGATCCCTGAAGTTTTTCCAAAAATCATATGTATATATATATATATATATACACATATGTGTCATTCCGGACGATAACTTGAGTAAATGTTTAAAAATTTTTTTTTAGTTTTTGCCAAAATGTTTGTAGCACCAAACCATAGGTCAAGTTCGTTAACCAGCAATTTTGGACAATCCAAAGTGGTCCAAAATTCAAAAAAACTCCCAAAAAAATGGGTTTTTCCCGTTTTTTGTGGTTTTTACATTGAAAATCATGGTAATATATGGTATATTCGGATTCAGCACAAAATTTCTGATATGAATGCATTTTTCAAAAATGAAAATTGTCCAAAATTAAGAAAAGTTTGTAGCTATATATATATATAATGAATACGTGCGTATATTTGTTGTACCCAGAAATGCAGTAGCCGTGTGGGTACTCTATGAGTTCGTAGAGACGACTAGAACATGAATATGGACTCCTAACATCTTCAAAGCATACCCAGCAATAATTTGCAGCGTATTATTAGCGAATTTTCAAGGAAAATGAAGCTATTGCAATGGCCTCAAAATTTTTAGAATCGACTTTTTCGAAAAATTTTCACACTGAAATCCGTTTTGGAACATTCTGAAACGATCCCTGAAGTTTTTCCAAAAATCATATGTATATATATATATATATATACACATATGTGTCATTCCGGACGATAACTTGAGTAAATGTTTAAAAATTTTTTTTTAGTTTTTGCCAAAATGTTTGTAGCACCAAACCATAGGTCAAGTTCGTTAACCAGCAATTTTGGACAATCCAAAGTGGTCCAAAATTCAAAAAAACTCCCAAAAAAATGGGTTTTTCCCGTTTTTTGTGGTTTTTACATTGAAAATCATGGTAATATATGGTATATTCGGATTCAGCACAAAATTTCTGATATGAATGCATTTTTCAAAAATGAAAATTGTCCAAAATTAAGAAAAGTTTGTAGCTATATATATATATAATGAATACGTGCGTATATTTGTTGTACCCAGAAATGCAGTAGCCGTGTGGGTACTCTATGAGTTCGTAGAGACGACTAGAACATGAATATGGACTCCTAACATCTTCAAAGCATACCCAGCAATAATTTGCAGCGTATTATTAGCGAATTTTCAAGGAAAATGAAGCTATTGCAATGGCCTCAAAATTTTTAGAATCGACTTTTTCGAAAAATTTTCACACTGAAATCCGTTTTGGAACATTCTGAAACGATCCCTGAAGTTTTTCCAAAAATCATATGTATATATATATATATATATACACATATGTGTCATTCCGGACGATAACTTGAGTAAATGTTTAAAAATTTTTTTTTAGTTTTTGCCAAAATGTTTGTAGCACCAAACCATAGGTCAAGTTCGTTAACCAGCAATTTTGGACAATCCAAAGTGGTCCAAAATTCAAAAAAACTCCCAAAAAAATGGGTTTTTCCCGTTTTTTGTGGTTTTTACATTGAAAATCATGGTAATATATGGTATATTCGGATTCAGCACAAAATTTCTGATATGAATGCATTTTTCAAAAATGAAAATTGTCCAAAATTAAGAAAAGTTTGTAGCTATATATATATATAATGAATACGTGCGTATATTTGTTGTACCCAGAAATGCAGTAGCCGTGTGGGTACTCTATGAGTTCGTAGAGACGACTAGAACATGAATATGGACTCCTAACATCTTCAAAGCATACCCAGCAATAATTTGCAGCGTATTATTAGCGAATTTTCAAGGAAAATGAAGCTATTGCAATGGCCTCAAAATTTTTAGAATCGACTTTTTCGAAAAATTTTCACACTGAAATCCGTTTTGGAACATTCTGAAACGATCCCTGAAGTTTTTCCAAAAATCATATGTATATATATATATATATATACACATATGTGTCATTCCAGACGATAACTTGAGTAAATGTTTAAAAATTTTTTTTTAGTTTTTGCCAAAATGTTTGTAGCACCAAACCATAGGTCAAGTTCGTTAACCAGCAATTTTGGACAATCCAAAGTGGTCCAAAATTCAAAAAAACTCCCAAAAAAATGGGTTTTTTCCCGTTTTTTGTGGTTTTTACATTGAAAATCATGGTAATATATGGTATATTCGGATTCAGCACAAAATTTCTGATATGAATGCATTTTTCAAAAATGAAAATTGTCCAAAATTAAGAAAAGTTTGTAGCTATATATATATATAATGAATACGTGCGTATATTTGTTGTACCCAGAAATGCAGTAGCCGTGTGGGTACTCTATGAGTTCGTAGAGACGACTAGAACATGAATATGGACTCCTAACATCTTCAAAGCATACCCAGCAATAATTTGCAGCGTATTATTAGCGAATTTTCAAGGAAAATGAAGCTATTGCAATGGCCTCAAAATTTTTAGAATCGACTTTTTCGAAAAATTTTCACACTGAAATCCGTTTTGGAACATTCTGAAACGATCCCTGAAGTTTTTCCAAAAATCATATGTATATATATATATATATACACATATGTGTCATTCCGGACGATAACTTGAGTAAATGTTTAAAAATTTTTTTTTAGTTTTTGCCAAAATGTTTGTAGCACCAAACCATAGGTCAAGTTCGTTAACCAGCAATTTTGGACAATCCAAAGTGGTCCAAAATTCAAAAAAACTCCCAAAAAAATGGGTTTTTCCCGTTTTTTGTGGTTTTTACATTGAAAATCATGGTAATATATGGTATATTCGGATTCAGCACAAAATTTCTGATATGAATGCATTTTTCAAAAATGAAAATTGTCCAAAATTAAGAAAAGTTTGTAGCTATATATATATATAATGAATACGTGCGTATATTTGTTGTACCCAGAAATGCAGTAGCCGTGTGGGTACTCTATGAGTTCGTAGAGACGACTAGAACATGAATATGGACTCCTAACATCTTCAAAGCATACCCAGCAATAATTTGCAGCGTATTATTAGCGAATTTTCAAGGAAAATGAAGCTATTGCAATGGCCTCAAAATTTTTAGAATCGACTTTTTCGAAAAATTTTCACACTGAAATCCGTTTTGGAACATTCTGAAACGATCCCTGAAGTTTTTCCAAAAATCATATGTATATATATATATATATATACACATATGTGTCATTCCGGACGATAACTTGAGTAAATGTTTAAAAATTTTTTTTTAGTTTTTGCCAAAATGTTTGTAGCACCAAACCATAGGTCAAGTTCGTTAACCAGCAATTTTGGACAATCCAAAGTGGTCCAAAATTCAAAAAAACTCCCAAAAAAATGGGTTTTTCCCGTTTTTTGTGGTTTTTACATTGAAAATCATGGTAATATATGGTATATTCGGATTCAGCACAAAATTTCTGATATGAATGCATTTTTCAAAAATGAAAATTGTCCAAAATTAAGAAAAGTTTGTAGCTATATATATATATAATGAATACGTGCGTATATTTGTTGTACCCAGAAATGCAGTAGCCGTGTGGGTACTCTATGAGTTCGTAGAGACGACTAGAACATGAATATGGACTCCTAACATCTTCAAAGCATACCCAGCAATAATTTGCAGCGTATTATTAGCGAATTTTCAAGGAAAATGAAGCTATTGCAATGGCCTCAAAATTTTTAGAATCGACTTTTTCGAAAAATTTTCACACTGAAATCCGTTTTGGAACATTCTGAAACGATCCCTGAAGTTTTTCCAAAAATCATATGTATATATATATATATATATACACATATGTGTCATTCCGGACGATAACTTGAGTAAATGTTTAAAAATTTTTTTTTAGTTTTTGCCAAAATGTTTGTAGCACCAAACCATAGGTCAAGTTCGTTAACCAGCAATTTTGGACAATCCAAAGTGGTCCAAAATTCAAAAAAACTCCCAAAAAAATGGGTTTTTCCCGTTTTTTGTGGTTTTTACATTGAAAATCATGGTAATATATGGTATATTCGGATTCAGCACAAAATTTCTGATATGAATGCATTTTTCAAAAATGAAAATTGTCCAAAATTAAGAAAAGTTTGTAGCTATATATATATATAATGAATACGTGCGTATATTTGTTGTACCCAGAAATGCAGTAGCCGTGTGGGTACTCTATGAGTTCGTAGAGACGACTAGAACATGAATATGGACTCCTAACATCTTCAAAGCATACCCAGCAATAATTTGCAGCGTATTATTAGCGAATTTTCAAGGAAAATGAAGCTATTGCAATGGCCTCAAAATTTTTAGAATCGACTTTTTCGAAAAATTTTCACACTGAAATCCGTTTTGGAACATTCTGAAACGATCCCTGAAGTTTTTCCAAAAATCATATGTATATATATATATATATATACACATATGTGTCATTCCGGACGATAACTTGAGTAAATGTTTAAAAATTTTTTTTTAGTTTTTGCCAAAATGTTTGTAGCACCAAACCATAGGTCAAGTTCGTTAACCAGCAATTTTGGACAATCCAAAGTGGTCCAAAATTCAAAAAAACTCCCAAAAAAATGGGTTTTTCCCGTTTTTTGTGGTTTTTACATTGAAAATCATGGTAATATATGGTATATTCGGATTCAGCACAAAATTTCTGATATGAATGCATTTTTCAAAAATGAAAATTGTCCAAAATTAAGAAAAGTTTGTAGCTATATATATATATAATGAATACGTGCGTATATTTGTTGTACCCAGAAATGCAGTAGCCGTGTGGGTACTCTATGAGTTCGTAGAGACGACTAGAACATGAATATGGACTCCTAACATCTTCAAAGCATACCCAGCAATAATTTGCAGCGTATTATTAGCGAATTTTCAAGGAAAATGAAGCTATTGCAATGGCCTCAAAATTTTTAGAATCGACTTTTTCGAAAAATTTTCACACTGAAATCCGTTTTGGAACATTCTGAAACGATCCCTGAAGTTTTTCCAAAAATCATATGTATATATATATATATATATACACATATGTGTCATTCCGGACGATAACTTGAGTAAATGTTTAAAAATTTTTTTTTAGTTTTTGCCAAAATGTTTGTAGCACCAAACCATAGGTCAAGTTCGTTAACCAGCAATTTTGGACAATCCAAAGTGGTCCAAAATTCAAAAAAACTCCCAAAAAAATGGGTTTTTCCCGTTTTTTGTGGTTTTTACATTGAAAATCATGGTAATATATGGTATATTCGGATTCAGCACAAAATTTCTGATATGAATGCATTTTTCAAAAATGAAAATTGTCCAAAATTAAGAAAAGTTTGTAGCTATATATATATATAATGAATACGTGCGTATATTTGTTGTACCCAGAAATGCAGTAGCCGTGTGGGTACTCTATGAGTTCGTAGAGACGACTAGAACATGAATATGGACTCCTAACATCTTCAAAGCATACCCAGCAATAATTTGCAGCGTATTATTAGCGAATTTTCAAGGAAAATGAAGCTATTGCAATGGCCTCAAAATTTTTAGAATCGACTTTTTCGAAAAATTTTCACACTGAAATCCGTTTTGGAACATTCTGAAACGATCCCTGAAGTTTTTCCAAAAATCATATGTATATATATATATATATATACACATATGTGTCATTCCGGACGATAACTTGAGTAAATGTTTAAAAATTTTTTTTTAGTTTTTGCCAAAATGTTTGTAGCACCAAACCATAGGTCAAGTTCGTTAACCAGCAATTTTGGACAATCCAAAGTGGTCCAAAATTCAAAAAAACTCCCAAAAAAATGGGTTTTTCCCGTTTTTTGTGGTTTTTACATTGAAAATCATGGTAATATATGGTATATTCGGATTCAGCACAAAATTTCTGATATGAATGCATTTTTCAAAAATGAAAATTGTCCAAAATTAAGAAAAGTTTGTAGCTATATATATATATAATGAATACGTGCGTATATTTGTTGTACCCAGAAATGCAGTAGCCGTGTGGGTACTCTATGAGTTCGTAGAGACGACTAGAACATGAATATGGACTCCTAACATCTTCAAAGCATACCCAGCAATAATTTGCAGCGTATTATTAGCGAATTTTCAAGGAAAATGAAGCTATTGCAATGGCCTCAAAATTTTTAGAATCGACTTTTTCGAAAAATTTTCACACTGAAATCCGTTTTGGAACATTCTGAAACGATCCCTGAAGTTTTTCCAAAAATCATATGTATATATATATATATATATACACATATGTGTCATTCCGGACGATAACTTGAGTAAATGTTTAAAAATTTTTTTTTAGTTTTTGCCAAAATGTTTGTAGCACCAAACCATAGGTCAAGTTCGTTAACCAGCAATTTTGGACAATCCAAAGTGGTCCAAAATTCAAAAAAACTCCCAAAAAAATGGGTTTTTCCCGTTTTTTGTGGTTTTTACATTGAAAATCATGGTAATATATGGTATATTCGGATTCAGCACAAAATTTCTGATATGAATGCATTTTTCAAAAATGAAAATTGTCCAAAATTAAGAAAAGTTTGTAGCTATATATATATATAATGAATACGTGCGTATATTTGTTGTACCCAGAAATGCAGTAGCCGTGTGGGTACTCTATGAGTTCGTAGAGACGACTAGAACATGAATATGGACTCCTAACATCTTCAAAGCATACCCAGCAATAATTTGCAGCGTATTATTAGCGAATTTTCAAGGAAAATGAAGCTATTGCAATGGCCTCAAAATTTTTAGAATCGACTTTTTCGAAAAATTTTCACACTGAAATCCGTTTTGGAACATTCTGAAACGATCCCTGAAGTTTTTCCAAAAATCATATGTATATATATATATATATATACACATATGTGTCATTCCGGACGATAACTTGAGTAAATGTTTAAAAATTTTTTTTTAGTTTTTGCCAAAATGTTTGTAGCACCAAACCATAGGTCAAGTTCGTTAACCAGCAATTTTGGACAATCCAAAGTGGTCCAAAATTCAAAAAAACTCCCAAAAAAATGGGTTTTTCCCGTTTTTTGTGGTTTTTACATTGAAAATCATGGTAATATATGGTATATTCGGATTCAGCACAAAATTTCTGATATGAATGCATTTTTCAAAAATGAAAATTGTCCAAAATTAAGAAAAGTTTGTAGCTATATATATATATAATGAATACGTGCGTATATTTGTTGTACCCAGAAATGCAGTAGCCGTGTGGGTACTCTATGAGTTCGTAGAGACGACTAGAACATGAATATGGACTCCTAACATCTTCAAAGCATACCCAGCAATAATTTGCAGCGTATTATTAGCGAATTTTCAAGGAAAATGAAGCTATTGCAATGGCCTCAAAATTTTTAGAATCGACTTTTTCGAAAAATTTTCACACTGAAATCCGTTTTGGAACATTCTGAAACGATCCCTGAAGTTTTTCCAAAAATCATATGTATATATATATATATATATACACATATGTGTCATTCCGGACGATAACTTGAGTAAATGTTTAAAAATTTTTTTTTAGTTTTTGCCAAAATGTTTGTAGCACCAAACCATAGGTCAAGTTCGTTAACCAGCAATTTTGGACAATCCAAAGTGGTCCAAAATTCAAAAAAACTCCCAAAAAAATGGGTTTTTCCCGTTTTTTGTGGTTTTTACATTGAAAATCATGGTAATATATGGTATATTCGGATTCAGCACAAAATTTCTGATATGAATGCATTTTTCAAAAATGAAAATTGTCCAAAATTAAGAAAAGTTTGTAGCTATATATATATATAATGAATACGTGCGTATATTTGTTGTACCCAGAAATGCAGTAGCCGTGTGGGTACTCTATGAGTTCGTAGAGACGACTAGAACATGAATATGGACTCCTAACATCTTCAAAGCATACCCAGCAATAATTTGCAGCGTATTATTAGCGAATTTTCAAGGAAAATGAAGCTATTGCAATGGCCTCAAAATTTTTAGAATCGACTTTTTCGAAAAATTTTCACACTGAAATCCGTTTTGGAACATTCTGAAACGATCCCTGAAGTTTTTCCAAAAATCATATGTATATATATATATATATATACACATATGTGTCATTCCGGACGATAACTTGAGTAAATGTTTAAAAATTTTTTTTTAGTTTTTGCCAAAATGTTTGTAGCACCAAACCATAGGTCAAGTTCGTTAACCAGCAATTTTGGACAATCCAAAGTGGTCCAAAATTCAAAAAAACTCCCAAAAAAATGGGTTTTTCCCGTTTTTTGTGGTTTTTACATTGAAAATCATGGTAATATATGGTATATTCGGATTCAGCACAAAATTTCTGATATGAATGCATTTTTCAAAAATGAAAATTGTCCAAAATTAAGAAAAGTTTGTAGCTATATATATATATAATGAATACGTGCGTATATTTGTTGTACCCAGAAATGCAGTAGCCGTGTGGGTACTCTATGAGTTCGTAGAGACGACTAGAACATGAATATGGACTCCTAACATCTTCAAAGCATACCCAGCAATAATTTGCAGCGTATTATTAGCGAATTTTCAAGGAAAATGAAGCTATTGCAATGGCCTCAAAATTTTTAGAATCGACTTTTTCGAAAAATTTTCACACTGAAATCCGTTTTGGAACATTCTGAAACGATCCCTGAAGTTTTTCCAAAAATCATATGTATATATATATATATATACACATATGTGTCATTCCGGACGATAACTTGAGTAAATGTTTAAAAATTTTTTTTTAGTTTTTGCCAAAATGTTTGTAGCACCAAACCATAGGTCAAGTTCGTTAACCAGCAATTTTGGACAATCCAAAGTGGTCCAAAATTCAAAAAAACTCCCAAAAAAATGGGTTTTTCCCGTTTTTTGTGGTTTTTACATTGAAAATCATGGTAATATATGGTATATTCGGATTCAGCACAAAATTTCTGATATGAATGCATTTTTCAAAAATGAAAATTGTCCAAAATTAAGAAAAGTTTGTAGCTATATATATATATAATGAATACGTGCGTATATTTGTTGTACCCAGAAATGCAGTAGCCGTGTGGGTACTCTATGAGTTCGTAGAGACGACTAGAACATGAATATGGACTCCTAACATCTTCAAAGCATACCCAGCAATAATTTGCAGCGTATTATTAGCGAATTTTCAAGGAAAATGAAGCTATTGCAATGGCCTCAAAATTTTTAGAATCGACTTTTTCGAAAAATTTTCACACTGAAATCCGTTTTGGAACATTCTGAAACGATCCCTGAAGTTTTTCCAAAAATCATATGTATATATATATATATATACACATATGTGTCATTCCGGACGATAACTTGAGTAAATGTTTAAAAATTTTTTTTTAGTTTTTGCCAAAATGTTTGTAGCACCAAACCATAGGTCAAGTTCGTTAACCAGCAATTTTGGACAATCCAAAGTGGTCCAAAATTCAAAAAAACTCCCAAAAAAATGGGTTTTTCCCGTTTTTTGTGGTTTTTACATTGAAAATCATGGTAATATATGGTATATTCGGATTCAGCACAAAATTTCTGATATGAATGCATTTTTCAAAAATGAAAATTGTCCAAAATTAAGAAAAGTTTGTAGCTATATATATATATAATGAATACGTGCGTATATTTGTTGTACCCAGAAATGCAGTAGCCGTGTGGGTACTCTATGAGTTCGTAGAGACGACTAGAACATGAATATGGACTCCTAACATCTTCAAAGCATACCCAGCAATAATTTGCAGCGTATTATTAGCGAATTTTCAAGGAAAATGAAGCTATTGCAATGGCCTCAAAATTTTTAGAATCGACTTTTTCGAAAAATTTTCACACTGAAATCCGTTTTGGAACATTCTGAAACGATCCCTGAAGTTTTTCCAAAAATCATATGTATATATATATATATATATACACATATGTGTCATTCCGGACGATAACTTGAGTAAATGTTTAAAAATTTTTTTTTAGTTTTTGCCAAAATGTTTGTAGCACCAAACCATAGGTCAAGTTCGTTAACCAGCAATTTTGGACAATCCAAAGTGGTCCAAAATTCAAAAAAACTCCCAAAAAAATGGGTTTTTCCCGTTTTTTGTGGTTTTTACATTGAAAATCATGGTAATATATGGTATATTCGGATTCAGCACAAAATTTCTGATATGAATGCATTTTTCAAAAATGAAAATTGTCCAAAATTAAGAAAAGTTTGTAGCTATATATATATATAATGAATACGTGCGTATATTTGTTGTACCCAGAAATGCAGTAGCCGTGTGGGTACTCTATGAGTTCGTAGAGACGACTAGAACATGAATATGGACTCCTAACATCTTCAAAGCATACCCAGCAATAATTTGCAGCGTATTATTAGCGAATTTTCAAGGAAAATGAAGCTATTGCAATGGCCTCAAAATTTTTAGAATCGACTTTTTCGAAAAATTTTCACACTGAAATCCGTTTTGGAACATTCTGAAACGATCCCTGAAGTTTTTCCAAAAATCATATGTATATATATATATATATATACACATATGTGTCATTCCGGACGATAACTTGAGTAAATGTTTAAAAATTTTTTTTTAGTTTTTGCCAAAATGTTTGTAGCACCAAACCATAGGTCAAGTTCGTTAACCAGCAATTTTGGACAATCCAAAGTGGTCCAAAATTCAAAAAAACTCCCAAAAAAATGGGTTTTTCCCGTTTTTTGTGGTTTTTACATTGAAAATCATGGTAATATATGGTATATTCGGATTCAGCACAAAATTTCTGATATGAATGCATTTTTCAAAAATGAAAATTGTCCAAAATTAAGAAAAGTTTGTAGCTATATATATATATAATGAATACGTGCGTATATTTGTTGTACCCAGAAATGCAGTAGCCGTGTGGGTACTCTATGAGTTCGTAGAGACGACTAGAACATGAATATGGACTCCTAACATCTTCAAAGCATACCCAGCAATAATTTGCAGCGTATTATTAGCGAATTTTCAAGGAAAATGAAGCTATTGCAATGGCCTCAAAATTTTTAGAATCGACTTTTTCGAAAAATTTTCACACTGAAATCCGTTTTGGAACATTCTGAAACGATCCCTGAAGTTTTTCCAAAAATCATATGTATATATATATATATATATACACATATGTGTCATTCCGGACGATAACTTGAGTAAATGTTTAAAAATTTTTTTTTAGTTTTTGCCAAAATGTTTGTAGCACCAAACCATAGGTCAAGTTCGTTAACCAGCAATTTTGGACAATCCAAAGTGGTCCAAAATTCAAAAAAACTCCCAAAAAAATGGGTTTTTCCCGTTTTTTGTGGTTTTTACATTGAAAATCATGGTAATATATGGTATATTCGGATTCAGCACAAAATTTCTGATATGAATGCATTTTTCAAAAATGAAAATTGTCCAAAATTAAGAAAAGTTTGTAGCTATATATATATATAATGAATACGTGCGTATATTTGTTGTACCCAGAAATGCAGTAGCCGTGTGGGTACTCTATGAGTTCGTAGAGACGACTAGAACATGAATATGGACTCCTAACATCTTCAAAGCATACCCAGCAATAATTTGCAGCGTATTATTAGCGAATTTTCAAGGAAAATGAAGCTATTGCAATGGCCTCAAAATTTTTAGAATCGACTTTTTCGAAAAATTTTCACACTGAAATCCGTTTTGGAACATTCTGAAACGATCCCTGAAGTTTTTCCAAAAATCATATGTATATATATATATATATATACACATATGTGTCATTCCGGACGATAACTTGAGTAAATGTTTAAAAATTTTTTTTAGTTTTTGCCAAAATGTTTGTAGCACCAAACCATAGGTCAAGTTCGTTAACCAGCAATTTTGGACAATCCAAAGTGGTCCAAAATTCAAAAAAACTCCCAAAAAAATGGGTTTTTCCCGTTTTTTGTGGTTTTTACATTGAAAATCATGGTAATATATGGTATATTCGGATTCAGCACAAAATTTCTGATATGAATGCATTTTTCAAAAATGAAAATTGTCCAAAATTAAGAAAAGTTTGTAGCTATATATATATATAATGAATACGTGCGTATATTTGTTGTACCCAGAAATGCAGTAGCCGTGTGGGTACTCTATGAGTTCGTAGAGACGACTAGAACATGAATATGGACTCCTAACATCTTCAAAGCATACCCAGCAATAATTTGCAGCGTATTATTAGCGAATTTTCAAGGAAAATGAAGCTATTGCAATGGCCTCAAAATTTTTAGAATCGACTTTTTCGAAAAATTTTCACACTGAAATCCGTTTTGGAACATTCTGAAACGATCCCTGAAGTTTTTCCAAAAATCATATGTATATATATATATATATACACATATGTGTCATTCCGGACGATAACTTGAGTAAATGTTTAAAAATTTTTTTTTAGTTTTTGCCAAAATGTTTGTAGCACCAAACCATAGGTCAAGTTCGTTAACCAGCAATTTTGGACAATCCAAAGTGGTCCAAAATTCAAAAAACTCCCAAAAAAATGGGTTTTTCCCGTTTTTTGTGGTTTTTACATTGAAAATCATGGTAATATATGGTATATTCGGATTCAGCACAAAATTTCTGATATGAATGCATTTTTCAAAAATGAAAATTGTCCAAAATTAAGAAAAGTTTGTAGCTATATATATATATAATGAATACGTGCGTATATTTGTTGTACCCAGAAATGCAGTAGCCGTGTGGGTACTCTATGAGTTCGTAGAGACGACTAGAACATGAATATGGACTCCTAACATCTTCAAAGCATACCCAGCAATAATTTGCAGCGTATTATTAGCGAATTTTCAAGGAAAATGAAGCTATTGCAATGGCCTCAAAATTTTTAGAATCGACTTTTTCGAAAAATTTTCACACTGAAATCCGTTTTGGAACATTCTGAAACGATCCCTGAAGTTTTTCCAAAAATCATATGTATATATATATATATATATACACATATGTGTCATTCCGGACGATAACTTGAGTAAATGTTTAAAAATTTTTTTTTAGTTTTTGCCAAAATGTTTGTAGCACCAAACCATAGGTCAAGTTCGTTAACCAGCAATTTTGGACAATCCAAAGTGGTCCAAAATTCAAAAAAACTCCCAAAAAAATGGGTTTTTCCCGTTTTTTGTGGTTTTTACATTGAAAATCATGGTAATATATGGTATATTCGGATTCAGCACAAAATTTCTGATATGAATGCATTTTTCAAAAATGAAAATTGTCCAAAATTAAGAAAAGTTTGTAGCTATATATATATATAATGAATACGTGCGTATATTTGTTGTACCCAGAAATGCAGTAGCCGTGTGGGTACTCTATGAGTTCGTAGAGACGACTAGAACATGAATATGGACTCCTAACATCTTCAAAGCATACCCAGCAATAATTTGCAGCGTATTATTAGCGAATTTTCAAGGAAAATGAAGCTATTGCAATGGCCTCAAAATTTTTAGAATCGACTTTTTCGAAAAATTTTCACACTGAAATCCGTTTTGGAACATTCTGAAACGATCCCTGAAGTTTTTCCAAAAATCATATGTATATATATATATATATATACACATATGTGTCATTCCGGACGATAACTTGAGTAAATGTTTAAAAATTTTTTTTTAGTTTTTGCCAAAATGTTTGTAGCACCAAACCATAGGTCAAGTTCGTTAACCAGCAATTTTGGACAATCCAAAGTGGTCCAAAATTCAAAAAAACTCCCAAAAAATGGGTTTTTCCCGTTTTTTTGTGGTTTTTACATTGAAAATCATGGTAATATATGGTATATTCGGATTCAGCACAAAATTTCTGATATGAATGCATTTTTCAAAAATGAAAATTGTCCAAATTAAGAAAAGTTTGTAGCTATATATATATATAATGAATACGTGCGTATATTTGTTGTACCCAGAAATGCAGTAGCCGTGTGGGTACTCTATGAGTTCGTAGAGACGACTAGAACATGAATATGGACTCCTAACATCTTCAAAGCATACCCAGCAATAATTTGCAGCGTATTATTAGCGAATTTTCAAGGAAAATGAAGCTATTGCAATGGCCTCAAAATTTTTAGAATCGACTTTTTCGAAAAATTTTCACACTGAAATCCGTTTTGGAACATTCTGAAACGATCCCTGAAGTTTTTCCAAAAATCATATGTATATATATATATATATACACATATGTGTCATTCCGGACGATAACTTGAGTAAATGTTTAAAATTTTTTTTTAGTTTTTGCCAAAATGTTTGTAGCACCAAACCATAGGTCAAGTTCGTTAACCAGCAATTTTGGACAATCCAAAGTGGTCCAAAATTCAAAAAAACTCCCAAAAAAATGGGTTTTTCCCGTTTTTTGTGGTTTTTACATTGAAAATCATGGTAATATATGGTATATTCGGATTCAGCACAAAATTTCTGATATGAATGCATTTTTCAAAAATGAAAATTGTCCAAAATTAAGAAAAGTTTGTAGCTATATATATATATAATGAATACGTGCGTATATTTGTTGTACCCAGAAATGCAGTAGCCGTGTGGGTACTCTATGAGTTCGTAGAGACGACTAGAACATGAATATGGACTCCTAACATCTTCAAAGCATACCCAGCAATAATTTGCAGCGTATTATTAGCGAATTTTCAAGGAAAATGAAGCTATTGCAATGGCCTCAAAATTTTTAGAATCGACTTTTTCGAAAAATTTTCACACTGAAATCCGTTTTGGAACATTCTGAAACGATCCCTGAAGTTTTTCCAAAAATCATATGTATATATATATATATATATACACATATGTGTCATTCCGGACGATAACTTGAGTAAATGTTTAAAAATTTTTTTTTAGTTTTTGCCAAAATGTTTGTAGCACCAAACCATAGGTCAAGTTCGTTAACCAGCAATTTTGGACAATCCAAAGTGGTCCAAAATTCAAAAAAACTCCCAAAAAAATGGGTTTTTCCCGTTTTTTTGTGGTTTTTACATTAAAAATCATGGTAATTTATGGTATATTCGGATTCAGCACAAAATTTCTGATATGAAATGCATTTTTCAAAATGAAAATTGTCCAAAATTAAGAAAAGTTTGTAGCTATATATATATATAATGAATACGTGCGTATATTTGTTGTACCCAGAAATGCAGTAGCCGTGTGGGTACTCTATGAGTTCGTAGAGACGACTAGAACATGAATATGGACTCCTAACATCTTCAAAGCATACCCAGCAATAATTTGCAGCGTATTATTAGCGAATTTTCAAGGAAAATGAAGCTATTGCAATGGCCTCAAAATTTTTAGAATCGACTTTTTCGAAAAATTTTCACACTGAAATCCGTTTTGGAACATTCTGAACGATCCCTGAAGTTTTTCCAAAAATCATATGTATATATATATATATATATACACATATGTGTCATTCCGGACGATAACTTGAGTAAATGTTTAAAAATTTTTT
Organism: Apolygus lucorum; assembly: GCA_009739505.2. Classification (NCBI taxonomy): domain Eukaryota; kingdom Metazoa; phylum Arthropoda; class Insecta; order Hemiptera; family Miridae; genus Apolygus; species Apolygus lucorum. The sequence continues at coordinate 23,940,922 of CM019179.2, forward strand.
TTTAGTTTTTGCCAAAAATGTTTGTAGCACCAAACCATAGGTCAAGTTCGTTAACCAGCAATTTTGGACAATCCAAAGTGGTCCAAAATCAAAAAACTCCCAAAAAAATGGGTTTTTTCCCGTTTTTTTTTGGGGTTTTTACATTGAACATCATGGTAATATATGGTATATATTCGGATTCAGCACAAA
>CM019179.2:23941210-23991094 GCA_009739505.2 Apolygus lucorum
CACACACACACAGACATACACCTATGGTTTTTTCGCGGATTTGGATTCAGAATGGTCTAAAACGGATTACTGTGTGGTTATTTTTTTTTTCTGTTGAGTGTTGTCCAACTTCACCCCAGATCGATCGCATAAGACGCCCAAGTCTTAATGTGGGACGTCCTAAAAAAAAACAAGATCTAAAACAAGTATTTATTCTTCGTTCAGCAAGATTGCCAGGAGTGTTTTTGACTGGTTTTTACAACCCATACAATCTTCCTAGACCACCTCTAGCCTTATTAATTTTCAACTTAGAGCAGCGTAATGTAGATCCACTGAAGGAAAACAAATTATCCAGCCATGCTTTGATACTTTTCTCACGACGAGCTGGAAAACCGCGAGTTGGAAACAGCAATTCTCGAATGGGCCTCACCTGAGCTGGAAAGCATCTTCCAACGAGGAATCTCAGCCTGGAAAACCAGGCCAGTTAATTTGCTCCAAGCCCTGCTATCGGGATATGAGTTTTGCTCCCAACTCATAACGTACCTCCCATACAGCCCTCCTACGCATTGCCAGAACAACGCCGTTACAAAGGTCAGCCCCTAATTCGAATGAACGTTCCAAAACTTTCCGCCAAAACAAGGAAACTCCCTGACATTAAAGGAGCCCGCGAAGGCAGAAGAGAGACTTCCGCGGGACTCGTCTCATTTACTTCAAGCCGTCGCGTTTCTGTAGTTCGAAGGGCAAAACTCGGCCGAGATTCATTCTGTACGGCCTCCCGCTAAGGGATGTAGCCTTTTTAAGGGCCTCAATATGCCGGAGGAGTAACTTTCCCAGTGAAATCCTCCGGAGTACAAGGAAGAGGAGGAGTGGGGGATACTCGTTATATCAAGTAAGATGAAACGACGGTAAGTTTTAAAACAAGATACGAATAATCACCTTCTTCATTAACGCTGAGTTCGTCAACTCCGGGGAATTAGGTTCTCCTCGAGTCTCGTTCCTACACCTACGTGGGTCTCCGGGAAACCTCGATTTTCAGGAGGAAAACCATTGGAAAGGGAAGGGGGATCACCGGACCTCTAACTTGGTAACCTCTCTGTGGGCATCTCCGACACTTCAGTAGATTGAGGTAGTTGCATGGGTCGGAATTTCGTATTTTTGACGTCAGATTCGAATTTAGCGCACTTGGAAACGTTTCTGAGCCAGTTTTCAGTTCGAAATTCCATTTAGTTTAGCCATATTTCCATAAAGAAATACCGGCCTTCTCTTGTGTTGGCGGGAAACTCCTCTTACGTCATCCATAAACGAGAATCTCACGATAGAGTGCGTTGAGATAACTGCAATCGAGGACAATTCATGTCAAAAACATTGAAATATAATTGTAAAACAATGGTGATGATATTAAAAATGTTTGAAATATATTTTTCAGGCTTTACATGTTTGAATTAATCGTTTAAATTGAAAGTTCTGAAGCATATTTTGGTTGTTTAGCGAATTTTCAAGAAAAAATGAAACTTTGCAATGGCCTCAAAATTTGTAGAATGGACTGTTTCGAAATTTTTTTTCACTGAAATCCGTTTTGGAACATTCTGAAACGACCCCTGAAGTTTTTCCAAAAATCATATGTATATGTATATCATATAAAATCATATATATAAAATATATCAATCATATAAAATAAAATCATATAATCACATAATATATGACATACATATACATATGACTATTGGGAAAACTCAGGAGTCGTTCCAGAATGTTCCAATACGGATTTCAGTGAGACAAAATTCGTGACACAACCTATGTATGATATTATCATATATATGTGTCACTTCGGACGATAACTGGAGTAATTGTTTAGCAAGAATTTTTAAAGTTTTCGCCAAAATGTTCGTCACAACAAACAAAAAGATGAGTTCGTTAGCCAGAAATTTAGGACAACCCTAAGGAGTCCCAAATTCAAAAATAGTTCCCAAAAACGCTGCAAATTATTACACAATGGTTTATTTTTTTTATTTTTCTACATAGATCACTCGTCTGCAAAGCCACCAACCATACAAAATGAAGAAAAACATCGATCGCATTCGGCCAGCTTTAATTTGAACGGAGATTAGGCCTCTTTTGCGATTCACACTCGTGTTTCTGATTTATCGTACGTCCAACACTTTAAATTCTCGTAGTGAGCGAACGAATTGTCCTTTAGAGCTCCGGGTGTCTCAAAAAATTTTAAAAATTCTATAGAATCTAAAATTGAAGGAAAAAACAATACCTTTATATCAAAATTTTTGAGTAGGGCGTTTTCAAATTTCAAAATTGATTTTGGAACCCTTAGAAGTGGACCTTAGAAGTCAACCAAAATCTTCGGGGCACAACTAGACCCCAAATGGAGCCTACATACCAAATTTCATCAAAATCGGTCAATGCTAAGTGGCAAAGTGCCGCGTACGGCGTACGGCAAATAAAGTCTGCTAAGTGGTGTGGCACATAGCTTCCTCGTATCCATAACCCGATTATATAGATGATCCGATGCAAAGTAGTTAATCTCAAAACACCAATCTCTAAGTACCTTTCACTGCCCTCATAGGGGACCATCTACAACCTAATCCGCGTAATCCCTAAAAATGTCATCGATATCGAGTAGAAATAGTGGAAGTTATGGCCGTTACAAGGTAGTTAACGTTTGCGCATGCGCAGTCGCTTCTATCAGTCCGGGGATGATGATTTTCATATGGGACTATCTACACACCAATCCGCACAATCCTGAAAATTTCATAGAAATCGGACAATAACTTCGTATAGTTATGGCTGAGGCAATGATTTCATGACAGTCACACAGACACGGAACCAAAATTGTTCTAGGTCTAAAACGCAAAACGCGAGTGAAAATTTTGATTTTGGAGAACTTTTTTTTTCGTCCTTGAAAAGTGAAAACAAAGCTTCCGCTACCTTGGTAGACTCGGAAGCAAAAAGTCCAAAAAAGACCAAAAATAAAAAGGAAAAAAGTCAATAAGTCCACAAAAAAAATTCTTGAAAAATTCAAAGAAATCCATACTAAACATTTGAGTCAGCAATAGATTCCTTATTTTCCTTGAAAATTCGCTAATAATAAAATGGATGAATCTTCGTCACAATACGCCGAATTGAGTTCCCTCCTCCTTTGAAGTCGGTCGAAAACCCGGAAAAACCTCGATTCAAACCGCATCCATCAGGATTCACAATTCGATTCGCCACAACTTGGGAAAAGAAGGAAATTTATTCCGACGGAAAAAGACCGGCTATTTTCTCCCCATTTTCAAAAGAGACTTTTTTTCTCCTCAGAATTGATGAGACAGTCTTTGAAACCGTAGTAAAACCTCCCCGCGATCTATCGTTGAAAAAACAGTAAATATCCGCTAGATCCCTCCTTGACAACAAACTTGAAAAGCCGGAAGATTAATGACGGCTCATTTAAAAACGTAATTTTGATCTGATACCCCCCCTCCCCTCCCCCCATTCTTTCATCCACTTAGAAGTCTCCTTAATGTGTTTAAGTAATTATATTCAGAAAATGCCCTCTTTCCGCCCCTTCCCACCTACTTCCACCTCCAGCAGGGCCATCCATCCCGGACATCAAAGCCCCATTAGAATGAAGGGAATCGCTTTGCCACCTTCGTCCTTGCCAGTTTTCTCTCTATCACCGGGAGAGGAAGAAAGAAGAGGGGAAAAGAGTGTTTCGCCTGGAGGAAAGCATGGGCGGAGGCGGTAAGAAAGAAATTAATCCCCTCAAAATGGAAAGCTTTCCAGGGGAGTTTCGCTGGTTATGGTTTCGAGGGGGGAGATTGCGGGCGGAGAGTTGAAAGAGATGGATAGGCACCGCGGGTCGGTCACTCATTAAAACTCCTCGCGGAACGCGGGGTTTGTTGAAGTCCAACGAGCAAGGAGGAGGAGGGTTTATCCTGTAAAGCCAAAAACATAAGGCTCGTTAGAAGTGAAGGGTTGAGGCGTAATTAGTACCCCCTTACAAACTGTGCCTGAAGCTCCCGAGGAACAGCTGTTACAAAAGCTCCTTGTTTTGTACTCACAAACTGTTTTTTTCTCCTGTCTCCGTGTTTTTGAATCCGATCCGAATTGTCTGTTGCTTTTGCCTTTTCGAGGACCGATTGTTTCCCGGGGGACTGTTTTGTACCGGTAGGCGCCCGACGGCCTCGTCCAGGTTCGTGACGTCGTTTTTTTTTTTTTGCTTCCCGATACGAGGAGGCTCCCGAGTGACAAAAGGTCGGGAGCGCGACAGCTGTAACGCGCACACAATCGAGGATGACAGCCTCATTTATCCCCAACGTGATGCATCCCGTTGAAATCACGTTTTCAGTTTTGAACCGGAAGAGGAAATATCGAATTATTCAGAGTTATCATCAATTCATTTAGGGGTGGCATATCGAATGAAACATATCGATATACTGTAGGGGTGTGTCGGTCCAGGTATTTCCCTGGAACGGTTCCAACGGTTACGGTGACAAAGATGTAACCGTTCCAAATTACCGGTACAGTTCCATTACCGGTACAGGCGATCAAATCCCACTCACATGACATGGATGAAGCAGGCAGTCAAATCCCCATTGTCCTTCTTCCATGCTTATGATCTCAACTTGCAATACAATAGCATCATTTTCCTTGACAATTCGCTAAAAGGAAGGAATTTGAACAAGTGTTACAAAAGAGGCAATTTATTATAAATAATAGTTACCAAACAATAAGAACTTAACATGACAATAATAAATTAATAATACTGGAGACAACTTCCATGCTAACCAGTCCAGAAGATAACTTTCCGCTCAAGAGCCATTCCATGAACCATTCCATGTCCATGGAAGTAGTAAGGGCGCTTCCAGGTACAACATGGAACAGAACTGAGAACAAGATCCATGCTTACCGGTCCAAAACCCTTCCCGTTCCAGAGCCATTGAACCATTCTATATGATATCTTATCGGTCCAGTTACATCCTTACCGGTCCAGTTCCATCCTCACCAATCAGAATGATCAGATTGATCAGATCATTCTGATTGGTGAGGATGGAACTGGACCGATGGAAAAGATTCTCTTCCGGTCCAGAGCCGTTTCATCAAGATATCTTATCAGTCCGTGGAACTGGACCGGTAAGGATCGAGTTTTTGTCACTGCGTGGAACCGTTCCAAACCTGATACTCGGTTCCACAGTCCCGGTACAGCTGTACCGACACACCTCTAATATACTGATCAATCGATATATCGTCAATGAGCTATCGATGCCTTCCATATATCGGATAAAATATATCGATATATCAGAAGATCTACTGTAAAAAACGTGTGAAGTAGGTAGGTGAATTAATCGTGTTAAAACAATATAAAAATCATATAGGATGACATTTATGATGGTATCTACTTGGAAAACTTGAAGAAGTAAGTAGGTAGGTGAATTTAAAAGTTACTAACATCATTTTGGAAGAAACATTATCGATATACTCGACATATCGGAAGAAATATTTGAAAAAACCTGGTGAAATAAGTATTAACCTACTTTCAAAGTTACTGGGTATGAATGATGGAAATTCATTGTTTAAAAACTGGAAAAAAGTGCGAAAATGTCATTGCAATGTTAAATAAATTTATAAATTGACTGGGGTGTGTACTGTAGGCAATCATGATATTTAAAAATTGAAATAATTGTTGTGAAAACCTTCTTTACTTCGTATAGTAAGTAGTTTTAATCTAGACGAGCCTTCATTATTACTTTTGATTCAAATCAAGTAATTGAGCCTTGAGAGCCACTGTAGGTGTAAAACATTCATGTACACAATCATGTCTGAGCTGAAGTCAACAGTCGGAAATCAACCCATCATTAGGTTCCTACCTACAAAATTTGGAATAAAATTACTTGATGTTTTTACAGGTACAGGGGAACCTTCTCGTCCATTCATTTCAATATTTAATTTTTACTGAAACAAATTTTTTTTAAACTTGAAAACAGATCGCGATATATTGGTAAATATATCGACATTGACCAATAATATCGGTTCTCTATATCGATATAAATATATCGATATATCAACGTAACATATCAATATATTTTATATATCGATATATTTTACATATCGTTATATCGCTGCTATCCTAAATTTATTACACAGGATGACCCTGAGGACCGCATAACTTCCAGAGTCGACTCTACAACTGTTTTTCAACAAAATAATATGCGAATTATTACACAAAGATTTATTTTTCTACATAGATCACCCGCCTGCAAAGAACACAGCTTGCCATTGCCACTACCTACATCCATATTTTCGCTTCACAATCAGTTCGAAGACACACTGGGTGCCTTCATTAGGAAATTTGATTACCTGCTGGTAGCTAAGGACGTAAAACTGAGTACAACTCAAAGAAACCAACAGCGATCGTATTTTGGTCAGCTAAACTCTGAACGGAGATTAGGCCGATTTATCGTGAGTCCAAACCGTTAAGTTCTCATAGGGACCGAACGGTTGGTCCTGCAGGACTCTGAATGGTCTCATTCAATTCTAAAAATTAAATTCTATTTTAAATAACTTTTGAGGTAGCGCGTTTTCAAAATGTCAGCCCTTATTTTTCAACCCTTAGAAGTGACCTACATCAACCAAAAGCTTCGGAGCACAACAACCAATTTCATCAAAATCGGTCCACGGTAGCTAAGTGAAGTGAAGCGAACGGTGACGGACGGAAAAGTGTTTATCTAATCGAATTTCGGATTTCAAAATTCGAATTAAAATTTGGCCGTCCATCCGCCGTACGCGGCACTTTCCTCACTTAGCATTGACCGATTTTGATGAAATTTGGTGTGTGGGTGTAGGTAACTACCTACAGATTCCCTCCAGTTGCTGTGGACACCCTAGCTCACCATCTGATTCGTCGAACTCAATTGTCTTAAATTCAAATTCGTAATTCATACACTTTTGTAATTTTGCTATGAAAGTTGTAAAACTAATTTTGCTGAATTATAATAAGTCCAAGTGATTAAGGTCGTCCTTGTTGATCCTTCTCTCTTAGCAGTATTATTTGTCGTACCCATCAACACGACAAGGGCTCCATTTGGGGTCTAGTAGTGCCCCGAAGCTCCTGGTCGATGTAGGTAACTTTTAGTGGTTAAAATTTTGAAAACGACCAATCTCGAAAAATGTTGATATAAAGGTATTGGTTTTCCATCAATTTAAGATAGTATTGAATTTTTAGAATTTTTATAGATCACGCGGACCCCTGTAGGACAAACCATTCGCTCCCTAAGAGAACTTAATGGTTGGAAGTACGATAAATCAGAAACACGATCGTGAATCGCAAAGAGTTCTAATCTCCGTTCAAAGTTTAGCTGACCAAATGCGATCGCTGTTTTTCTTCATGTTGGTAGGTGGTAATTAATGGCAAAGCCGTGTTCTTTGCAGAAGAGTGATCTATATAGAAAAATAATAAACCTTTGTGTAATAATTGGCAGCGTTTTATTATATTTTTGGATTCTACGTATCTGGAAACGTAAAACAACAAATTTTGAGGTGGGGTTAAAATATTTTCTTTCTTGGTCGATTCCAAAGGTTCATTATTGAAAATATAAATCGAAAGGATCATGCTTCAGACTTCTGAATAGGTACCAATGAGGAATCTTGTCCCAAAGGAAAACTCTTGCGACTTCCGTCACACAATTTTGACTTTTCACACGCATTTTGGTACTTAGCCCATGGCTGAAATATGTTCCATGCTAGAAAGAAGAATTTCGCTTCAAGTACATGCAACGCTTTAATACCAGCTAGCAACATTTCCACTACTCCCGCAGACCATCTGAAGGCCGCGTTTTTCCTCACCCGCATGGGGTCTGCTCTACTAATTCAATCGAGAGAAAAAATCCACTCCGAACGGAATAAAAACCAACTAAAACTAAATAAACGAAGGAAAACGGAATAAAAAATGAAAAAGTTGTCGTTGAAAGAAAAACTCGGACAAAAGACGAGAAAATGTGTTTGTTGATGTTTTGATAGTTGCTTCGCACAACTGCCTCCAGGATCACATTTGTGTTTCGACGTCTAATCTCGGTTTACGACGCCTTCAGCCCGTGGTAAATCGAATCGTCGAATGAGCCGGAGCGCATGCGCATTGAATCGCGTCGAATCTCCAAATTCGAAGGTTCGATGCTATTCGACGTTGAATCTCCCAGACCATGAATTCCCCCATCGTTTTATTAGAACACATGGTCTGCTTGATAAAATCTGGCCCCCGTAGAACCGATTGCCCTCAACTGATCTTGATGAGAATCTTTCTCACGGCAAATATTTATTTAGGGGACCCCCGTTCCCTTCCACAGTTGGAAACTCTTTTCTCAACGGCAAGATTAGTAAAAAAAAAAAAAAAATTGTTACTCGTGCACATCCTCATTTTCAAGATAACTTATTAATCTTATTCAAATACTCGTGGGAATGATAATTATTTTAAAAAACCAGGGCTCAGTAAGTATGAGTTTGAAGTATGAGTTTGAACCACATTTCAACTTCGTGAGGGATTTTCTTTGATGATTTATTTATATCACACGTTGCATCTTATACATAAATATACTGTTACGATACTGAAAGATGTATCAAAGGGACCATTACCGGTTCTTCGTTTCACCGATAAAACGGTCCTCGTGTGTCTGCTGGTACGTCATAATGATGTCGACGGGAGCTGCCAAGGGAAACGAGGGGGGAGCCTGATAAAGGAAAACATTACCTGGGAGTTGGATGGAGGGGGGTTACGCAGATAACGTGAGAGTAACCCCTCTTTTAACACGTCATTAACGCCACATCATCTCCCGGTATAACGAATGGAGTGACGCCAGAGATGAGCAGGTGCAACCTCTTGGGGAACTTGCATGGTTTCGAGAGTAACTTTATATTTATACCATTTGAACGGTTTCAGTTAGAGCTCTCTAAAGAGTTGCAAAGAGGGTCTCAGTTGGTCGCCGTTCGTTTATCGTTCCGGTTTAGTATTTCCCTAAATTGCAGGTGCCAAAATTCTAAAAATTGTACTTAAGTTTGAAAATTTCAAGGATTTCAGAAATGTATTAGTGCAGCAGTCTAAGGAAAGGAGACGGTTGGAAAGGGCGTCAAATTTATCTTTCTAGTGCGTACAATAAACTATTTTGGTTGCCTGATGGGTGAAAAATCAAACTCGTAGATTAATGTTTGTCAAATTAGCGCAATTTCGCACTTTTTTCTTTCGGTTGTTCAAGTTTTACTTTAGCGTTGTTTTTTACGTACCTCAACATCAAAAACTCCTCAAAAATCTCAGCTCTCAAACGGTACAATCAACAAATTTTTTACTACCAAATTTATGGGAAAATTTTGTGTTTAAAATCGGAAAAACGTGAGTTTTATGATTTTTGACGGAGGGGACTCTGAAATCCACCCCTCCCTTCGTCCAACCACGGAATCCTCACGCCAAACGTCCGATTTCGTTAAAAAAATTCACGTTTCTCTCCGTTTAAACACAAATTTATTCCTTAAATTCGATTCTAAAACATTTTGTAGACTATATCGTTGGATAGCTGAGATCTTTGCGCAGTTTTTGGTATTTAGGTAAGTTGAAAAACCATGCAGAAGTGCAACTCAACAACCAAAAGAAAACCAAAAAAAAAGAAAGAAAAAAACCAAAAGAAATTTCGCAAATTTTACAAAAGTTACCATTGTTGAAGAGAAACGGGATTCCTAAAAATCTGATCAGGGTAATCGAAATTACCCTTCAGGGAAGCACTTCGAGGGTTATGGTTGGTTACCGCTGCGGGGAACCCTTTGAGGTGAGCTCGGGCGTCAGACAGGGAGATTCGCTGTCAGCCACACTGTTCAACCTAGCTCTGCATGAGGCTGTCAAGAATGCAGATAAGAAGGGAACAATTGTCGACAGAACATGGCAGATTCTGGCTTATGCCGATGACATTGCTTTATTGGGGCGAAGTCTTGATGCCCTGCAGGAGGCTTTTGGGGTTTTGCATGAAGGGGGAAAGCCAATGGGTCTGCGAATAAATGAAAGCAAAACTAAATACCTCAAGATATCTCCCCCGAGCCGTGTCCAGCGGGTGCCCAGAGGGGTGACGTTTGGTTCTTATAAGTTTGATGAAGTCAGGTCCTTCACCTATCTGGGGAGCTTGGTCACGAATAGAAACCAAGTACAGGATGAGATATGCTCACGAATAATGGCAGGCAGCCGAGCATTTTATGCCAATATAAAACTCTTCAAGAGCCGTGTGATCTCCAGATCAACGAAGATGAGGCTATATAGATCCCTGGTGCGGCCTGTGGTTTGTTATGGATCGGAGGCTTGGACCATGCGGGCTGAGGATGAGGCTAGACTGCGGATATTTGAAAGAAGGATTATAAGAAGGATCTATGGAGCGGTCAGAGGGCCAAAGGTGGATAGCAAGACAGAATGCTGAAATTGATGAATTATTAAAACATGAAGGCAAGTCCGATTCATCCAATGACTGGGACATGTCGACCGCATGCCAATGGAGGCCCGCCCGACAATGATGCTGCGAGCTAGAATGGAAACTAGAAGACGAAGAGGTCGTCCTCGGAGTCGCTGGCTTGATGATGCCTTGAAGGACCTCCGGGTGGTGGGATTGCGGAGGACTCAGGCGGGTGACCGTACTCGGTGGATGAAGGGAGTTCGGGAAGCCAGGGGCCAAATCGGCCTGTAGTGCTGTGTAGTTAGTTACCATTATTTAAATTTAATCAATCATAGTTAAAAACATGGTAAATTGGACATCCTTTCCGAAGGCGCCCTTATTTTTACATTGTTACGGTAAATTAAGGTAGTTTGGTAGTTTTAGTGACTTGAGGTCGAAAACAAACATAAATCTCAACATGGAAAAACGGGGGGAAACATTTTTTAAACAGACATTTTCTTACATTAACATGCGACTCCCTTATATACATTCCCTTATATAATTATATGCATTCCCTTATATAATGGAATAAACTGTTTCAATAAGTTGAAAGTTGAAGAATGAAAAATATATATGTTTTTGAGTAAAGAACAAAACAAACTCGGCCCCCGGGACCCCCGGATGGTTACTGCTCAGAGCCTTCGGCTAAAATTCAAAAAACATGGAACATGCTTTAGCCGTGTTTCGTTTGTTTGCTGTTTCCTTTTACCAGGAATTTGCTCGTCATTTCATTCACCTCTTGACGTTCCCAAACAATAACAATAATAACCAAAGGTATTGTTATTATTAGGAATTCGAAAACATCTAAAACGACGATGAACACATCGCAACTATAAGCCTAGGTTTCAAGATCTTTGATTACATTCGTAAAAACCAAGCCAACCAACAAATCAACATAATCCACTAAAAACTCGGCGCTCCGCGCCTCGCCAGGGGGCAAGCCCCCTGGACCCCCGGTTACCTCTATTTACATACTTATAAAACGACGAAATTATTGAAACACAGAATGTATTTTAACTCACGCGTTTCACATAATTTCGCTACTTTCCTCCCACTAAATCAGAATCTTATACAATCACTGCGTCATAACAAAATATCGCATAGGTTACACCAGGTTACACGATCCTTAGTTCTCCGTATCATCGGTATCCATGTTGTAGTTCCAGATTTCGGTATGAAATTTCGTTAGCTATTTTGGCTAGTTAGTCCATGGCTAGAACACATTCTGTGTAGGGATGGGTATCGATACTCGATATTTGAAAATATCGATACTTTCGTACCGATACTCGATATTTTAGTATCGATACTGCACTATCCGATATTTTTGGATATCGATACTTTGGATCCGATATTTCTAAATATCGAATATCGATACTGTTCTCCCGGAAAATTCAACATAATGGCTAAAAAATGAAGAAGGTGGAGAGGCTTTTGGGTCATTACTCTTTGGTTGCACAAATAACGTTTATATCATGGAAAACATATTGTTTGGTAATGCATGCATTCCAGGGGACGTCCCATTGGATAAGTATTGGATCAGTTTAACCAGTTGTTAAGTGATAAAACTGTTTCACTCGATGTAATTTATTTATTACTTTAGGCAAGAAATACTGACCCCCCGTCCATTATCCACCTTAACATTTCTAGCGGCATGGGAGCCTCGAATCTGAAGAGTATTTTAAAATCCATGATCTACGATACCCAACATGCGAATTCGAGTTCAATTTTCCAATTCCCCCCCCCCCACCTCTCCAACGCCAACATTGGTGCCAGTCTGGCACCAAAGCGGAAATACGTCGTAACATTGAACTTTCATCTGTTAGTTTTGGTAGGCAGTCCGTCGAAGTTCACATCAATTCAAGGTGAAACACAAAAAAAAAAAACACGAAATAAGCGGTTTATGGTGTCCTGGCACCATGGTGGCACCACTATTAGTTCCATGGTGGTACAGAGAATAATTCATGAAAATCCGGAGGTATAATGAGAATTTTTCCTCAATTTCAAAGCTTGGGTACAATTAGTAAGCAGTAAAGGAACCGAAATATTGAAAAATCGGATATTTTGTGAATATTATCCCCCCACTCACCCCCTCCCCTTGCGAATTTTGGTACTCTGGTAAAATCGTGTACAACTCGGAAGTTATTTGAGTCAAACAAAAAAAGAAACACGCAAATCGGTTGGAAATTGAGGCCTGGGCAGAGTTTACAAGATTATGCACGCAAACGCAAGTTTTTTAAGCATTAACCCCCCCTTTCCCCCTCTTAAAAAGCAAAATCCAAAATTCCGGCGCCGTAGTGCACAACTAGATAGTATTCCGCGTCAAACGAAAAAAGAATCACGAAAATCGTTTGAGAACTAAGGCCTGGGCAGAGTACACAAGATTATGCCCAAAAACGCACGTTTTCGAGCATTAACCCCCCCTTTCCCCCCCCTTAAAAGGCAAAATTCGAAATTCCGGCGACGTAGTGCACAACTAGATAGTTTTCCGCGACGAACAAAAAAAGAACCAGGAAAATCGGTTGAGAACTAAGGCCTGTGCAGAGTACACAAGATTTTGTTACACACACACATACACACATACACACACACACACAGACATACACCTATGGTTTTTTTTTCGCGGATTTGGATTCAGAATGGTCTAAAACGGATTACTGTGTGGTTATTTTTTTTTTATGTTGAGTGTTGTCCAACTTCACCCCAGATCGATCGCATAAGGACGCCCAAGTCTTACTGTGGGACGTCCTAAAAATCACTCTGCTTGGACTCTACATAAGTAGTGAAAAATGAATAAAAGTTGTTGAAAAAATTATTTTTCTTGAGAAAATTGGATGATATTGATAGTTAGTGACACTAAAGTATCGATACTCGATATTTTAAAATATCGATACTCATGTCCAACGATACTTGGGATATCGATACTCGGATACGATACAAAATATCGATACTTTTATAACGATACCCATCCCTAATTCTGTGTGAAAATCGATGTAGGTTTCTACCGCGAATGTTGTTTACAGTTCTTTTAAATCAGTTGTATATTTCAACTTAGTCCATATTTACAGCTGTTTTGGCAGTATATAGTTTACACATAAATTGAGGGCTTTCCATCGAGTGGCTAACGATTTTCGTGGGATGAAAACTAACAGCGATACATTTTCCCAAAAACGGGTCGGTTGTAAGTGAAAATCATTACAAAGTCACGCGCTACTTTCGTTCCACGGTTTCGTCACGTTTTTGCCCAGTTAGGTGATGGCGAAAGCATGTTCCATGCTAAAGATTACTTTTAAAAATATTCACCTTAACAAACTATAGAGAAGTGTGTTTCATGTTACATTTTATAATATAAAAGAAATTCGAGCTTAAATAGTAAGTAGCTACCTGGAATTGAGACGATATACTCAAAACGAGCCTACAGCAACTCATTCCCCAATGCGAGCAAATTCAGCTCATATGAGAATATAGCTTCACCAATGTTGAATTTGGTTTGATGTGGAATTTTGATGTTTTTTGAAACTCATGTTAACATAGCAGTAAATCTTTGTACCTTACGGGGGTCTCAGTCGGTCGCAGTTCATTTTTAGGATTTAGCAAAATTGAAGGCGCAAATACGTAAAAAATTGTACTTAAATTTCAAAATTTTAAAGGATTTCAGAAAATTATTAGTGCACGGCCCTAGGGAAATGAAAAACTGAAATATTTCCAAAGGAATCATCAAAATCGAAAAATAATTGCCAGAGAAAAATGGGAAAAACTACTGAATAAACGGTTTTTCCATTTGTTTCCCATTTTTCTCTGGCAATTATCGTTCGATTTTGATGACTCCAGCGGCGATATTTCAGTTTTTCAATTCCCTAGGGACGTGCACTAATGAATTTTTAAAATCCTTTAATATTTTAAATTTAGGTACAACTTTTCAAGTTTTTGCGCTTTCATTTTCGTGAAATACTGACCCGGAACGAGGACGAGCGGCGACCGACTGAGACCCCCTTAATAGAAATGTACAAGTTTACAGAAAAATTCAACAGAACAGGTTGTCCGTTTTAAGTAATTGTACTGGAATGTGAATGTAATTTTACCTCCAAGAGGCTACTCTCGGAAAAATCTCATTCACTTTTGTCTCTTGATCATTTTGTTTTTCCATGTATTAAAGAAAGGAAGAAGATGTTGCCAAAAGTCTATTTTAGCTGTAGATCAACACACAACAATAAGTTTCCCGGAAAAACCCCTAAGAAGAGCTGCCATGGGAGCTACCTGTTCGACTCGTTCTATTTGATTTACTCAAACTTCAGGTAAACATGGGGATCGGGAAGAAAAAGTTCAAAAAGCGATGGTATACTCGTATAAAGCTCTAAACATCGGCGGGGATTTTTCCCCGAGAAATGCCAGACTGAAACTTTCTCCTTTCAAGATCCACCTGTGAGAAGAAGCTCCTTTCTTCCAACAACGTGTTTTTCTAACGTAAAGATCTCAAATCCTGCAGCATCCTTCAGCCATCAAACCTGTCAATATCCGACCCAGTCTGAACATCAAAAAGAAAATAGAACAGTTTACTTCCAGTTGGCTCCCACACCCCGCAGGCGTAAATATCTCGCAGCAACACAAGAAAAAAATTGCTTCTGAACTCCAAGTTAAGAGATGGAAGGCTTGAAAAATAAGAGCCTTCAGTCCGTAGCAACAATTCTACACCCTTTTTTGCACCCTTTGAAGACGCCGAGAGCAATTTGGAAAGAACCTTCGCAAACGTGATTTCTCTGTCAATAGTCTGCGCGATCGCACGAACCCTCACTTCAAACGTTCTATTTGAATTTAGTCGTCCTAACCAGTCTAATGCTCGTTGATGTCAGTCACGATATTCGCGGGCAACTTCTCTTTGCACGATACATCATAAAGAGAGTGGTTAAACGTGAAGGTTGGCAGCGTTGGTTTGGAATAAGTTATTTTTAAACTCGAGTTTCGGTCGTTTTCTCCACGTCCGCACTTATATTTTTATTCACATTAAGATTACAAACAGAATTGCGAAGTTTGCAGAATTTTTTTCTCGGAGATTATGAATTGTTAAGGGAGCCCATCACTTTCTCGACTTACGGGATTCGATTTCACTTCTCACCAGTGACTACAAACTCGAAGTCCAAAGTAATTTATTGCATACACTTCCACTGTACAATTTGGACAGTTCTTACAATTTCTGTGAGAAAATAAAGATAATGTTAGCCAACGTTCCTTTCAAAAAATTAAATAATAAATAAAAAACAAATCGTAAATTTCATGGATTAAGTCTTCTCCATTATTTAATTCCAACAATTACACTCCACTTCTCATTCACATTATTCCTTATCCATTAACCTTCGATTCTCATTATTAATATTACCAAATTTTCAAGATATGGCAACTTGATATTCAACTTTTATAAGACAGTTACAATAAGAGCATTTCCAATAAATGACATCCTTTTGTTGTTACCGAGGTACTCTTCCTTCAACTATATTCTGAAAGTTTTGAAAATGCCGGAAAACCGGAACAATTTTCATATGGCCAAAGAGACTCTAAGGCTAAAGGCATATTGGTTCAAGACCTGGGAAAAGCTGAATGCAGTTCGCGGTGGGGGCATGTTTGTCGGAGGTAAGTGTGATGGAATTTTCAAAGCTCGCGACGACCATTGTACCAAGGATGGACGAAGAACAAAACCAAGTGTTTTTAAGGCGAGCAGTAGAATCATCACATTATACTACGAACGCCTCGATGGAACCAAACTCCGACTACCTCAAAATCGCAACCCTCAAAATAGTCAGGCAAATAGCAAGGAAGCGATGTGAGCAGCTTGAGCTGAATGGTAAAATTTGGAATTGGAAAACTGAAAAGGCACTAAGTTCTATGTGTAACCGCTCGGAGGAAGAAACACGTCACCATTTCATTTGTGTATGCCCTGAATTTAGCTGAATGGCTGAATTAAGGTTTAGGCATTATGGCAAAAAGTTATTCCAGTCATGGGAAGCTATTCAATACCTAAACGGAAATGATTCTACGGGCTTTATAATTTTCTTAGAGAAGCTCTGTAGTATCGAGCATTCTTGAATATGAATTTCAACTTCGTAGGCTAGCAAAAAATGTCATATCTGTAAAAATATCGCTCTGAATTGATTTATATGTCAATTAATTCATAAATTTTATTATTATTAATATTACTGTAGGCGTTATAATTAATTTTGTACATAATTCATCATTCATCATTTTCAATAATAAACCTTCGAATTCAACCGAGAAAAAATGTTAACCTCCCCCCCCCTCAAAATCTAGTGGTTTACGTTTCATGGTAGGTACGGGGAATCCGAAAATTGGATAAAAATTTTGCGGCACTTTCCTTACCATGGACCGACTTTGTTGAAATTTGGTATATGGGCCCCATTTGGGGTCTAGTTGTGCCTTGAAGCTTTTGATTGATATCAGTAACTTGTAAAGGTTGAAAAATAAGGACTGACATTTTCAAAACGACCTAGTTCAAAACTTTCAGAATAAAGTTTTTTTCATCAATGTGAAATAGTATTGCATTTTTAGAATCGAATGAGACCACCCAGAGCTCTGTAGGATCAACCGTTCGCTCTCCATGAGAACTTGAGGGTTGGAGTTACGATAAATCAGAAACACGACCGTGAATCCCAAAAGAGGCCTAATTTATTAGAAAACTAATAATTAGTTAACTTAATTATTAAGTTAAATTAGGCCTGATTAGTTGATCAAAATGCGATTGTGGTTCGTGAGTTGTACTCAGTTTTGCAACCTTAGCAACGAGTAATCAAATTTACTAATGAAGCCACCCACCCCTCTATATTGCTTCGAACTGTTGAAACGTTTATTTCTTCAAAATAAACTAGATTGTGAAGAGAAAATATGGTTGGTAGTTAGTGACAGTGGCAAAGCTGTGTCCTTTGCAAGTGAGTGATCTATAGAGAAAAATAATAAGCCTCTGTGTGAATGTACATTGAAACATATAGCATTAAATTTTGTGTGTTTGGGGGGGGGCGGAGTACATTTTTTTTCTCGCAAGATTCCAGAGGTTCATTATTGAAGAAATAAACCAAAAGAATTGCTGGCGTGAAAATTCCGCTCGTTAGTTCGTAAATTTGAGTTGATTACTGTTAGGGGTTACTGTTAGTGACCGCAACTCCATTGAAAGCAGTTGTTACTTGAATAACTGAATGAATGATAAAAATAAATCTAACGATCCGTGTGAACCAAAACCAAGTTAGGGGAACACTAGAATTAACGCTAATAAAATTCACATTGAGAGAAACTGAAGGGTCTTTTTGTTTTCAAGCAGCGACTGTTTCGACGAGGACCCTTCTGAATAAATCTCGGTTTCAACTTCGAAAATGTACTGAACTCGTATTGTGGAGAGGAAACCTCGGAAAAAAACCACGAAAATATACAGTCAGGAAATTAAGGCGCATCCGGGAGTGGGGGTTTATTACTCGGGGGCGGAACTGCATGCGGCGCACCGAAAAAGGGTCGTAAGAGCGATCCCCCCCCCCTCACACCATCACACTACTCCACCCTCCCACTGGGGGGGGGGAGCCTCCACGTCAACGCGACACGCGTCTTCACTCCGCCGCCCTAAAAGCAATTTCCACCTCTCAACGTCACTCGTAGCCTCTCAGCTCGTTCGTCGTGGAGCTACGTCTCTCGCGCCTAGCGGTCGCGTGGGTGGGGGGTGGGGGGAGGAAACCAGTTCCGTTCGGGGAGATGGGAAGCGAGAAACCCTGCTGTGATTTCCCTACATCGTAAAAAATAGATATGGATAGGTTCGAAAAAGAAGGTCCTGTTCGTGCAACATGAGAGAATAAGACAATTTACTAGTATAGTAGAGTCCATTCAAGCAGTATGACTTAAAGGGGTCTCAGTCGGTCGCTGTTCGTTCCTCATTCCGAGTCATTATTTCACGAAAATGAAGGCGCAAAAAGTTAAAAAGTCGTACCTATATTTGAAATTTTAAAGGATTTTAGAAATTCATTAGTGCACGGCTCTAGGGAATTGAAAAACTGAAATATTTCCACCGGAATCATCAAAATCGAACAATAATTGCCTGAGCATAATAGGAAAAACCGTTAATTCAGTTATTTTTCTTCCCATAAAATGTAGCTAAACTTGAAATTTTCAAGGATTTTAGAAATTCATTAGTGCGCGGACCTAGGGAATTGGAAAACTAAAAAAATCCCGCTGGAATCATCAAGATGGAACGATAATTGCCAGAGAAAAATGGGAAACACATGGGAAACCCCGTTTATTCAGTAGTTTTTCCCATATTTCTTTGGCAATTATAGTTCCATTTTGATGATTCCTTCGGCAATATTTCAGTTTTTCATTTCCCTAGTGCACTAATGATTTTCTAAAATCCTTTAAAATTTTGAAATTTAGGTACAACTTTTTACGTTTTTGCGCCTTCAATTTCGCTTAATACTAAAAAAAAACGAACGGCGACCGACTGATACCGTTTTTCAAGCTAGCTGAGGGTTCCGTGAACCCTTAACGAGTTAGTTACTACTCGAGGGGTATCTAGAGGGTTTTTTTTTCAATTCAATTTCAATTTAGAAACTAATTAACATAAATATAGCAGTGTACGAGTATGTTGTAGTGTGTTGTAGGAATTTACACATTCACCTAGCAGTAAACCATTGTCAAAGCTCATTCAAAGAATTTTCTTCTTGGAAACAACGTAATTATGCAGCGAACTCGTCTAGACAAAAGAGCAAGGCGAAAGATTAGCGCCCTTTCTAGTAACAACGGCAGTAGCTGAATTAGGCGAACAAGAAAATGAGGGTCGCAAGGTTGCACCGACCCCCTATTATTCCCCTTCATCTCCCACAATTCCCCCTCCTTCGCCCACAATTTCCCTTTTTCGTCATCCTCTAGCCCTTTCTCACTTCCCACCTGTCAATTTCACGGCCTTTTTGACTTTGAAAGCACAAAGCGAGAGGGCAAAAGAACCCGGTCCAGTTGTTCGCGAGGGCTGCGCCCCATCTGACAAGCAATTAATGCCCCCAGAGCCCCCCCTTATTGCCAGAAACCCGCATTTCAAAGCCTTTTTCACTCTTACACCTCTGAATATTACGTCACGGAATGAAGCGAGGTCGAAAAAAACCTAAAAAGAAGCACCCGAAAGAACGAAAAATAGGACCTAACGGGGAATAATTCGCGTGTGTGCACAGCCGAGCCCTTCTGTGCAATTTTTTTTTTTCATTTTTTTGAAGAAAAAAAAATGAAAAAAAAACCTCCGGCATAGGTGAATTATAGAAGTAATATTTTCTTCACAGTATTTCAACTGCAGTATTACAAAAATGGACAAAAAATTGCTTTCGTCCCCCCCTACGGAAAATGGGGACTCCACCTTTTTTCCTCTGCGTTTCTGAAAGAAGAAAAAATAATTCAAAAGACGAAAAAATTCGGATGTTCGGATAATGAATTAACCGCAGCAGTGAACGAGGGCCAACCGACAAAGGTGAGCTTCATAAATACAAATTAACGGTCCCACGGGGGTTTTCACAACCGGTGTGGGAGAATTATTCCACAAAGCCCCATCGTACCCCTCAAATACCCCGTCATCCCCTCCTACCGCGTTTCTCCCTATATTGTCCAGAATCAAAATTAAGAGATTTTCCAGAGTTTCACTTTTTTTTCAAAAAACGAAAACTCTGCAAGAGTCTCACTTTAACGCCGCTGTTTCACCCAAATCGACGTGAATATTCATGATCGTGTTTGTTGAAGACAAAATAAATAATGTTTGATCTCAACTTCTCATCATCCGCTTAGGGGTCCGCCGCGGGCTGAAAAGCGGTGAAAATTAAACAACAAGGGAATGAATAAATTTGTAAAATCCAGAAGGTACTTATTTGGAAACGTCAGCTGGTAATGTTATTCATACGGTAAAAATATCTTTTGGTACACGAAGGATACTCAGAAACCTATTCATATAAATATATTTTCAGACCAGAACAAACAAGATGTATTGTCGATTTAACAGCTTAATTGAACATTTCTCTAAAAAATACTATTTACTAAAAACCGAGTTTAAAAGTCCATTCATGTGGTTTGAGTTAATGAGCTAATTTTCTTGGAAATCTTCAAAGCTATGGTAAAAAAAGTCAAAATATTAGGTACATTAGGAAGTAGTCAACCTTGTGGGAGTGGCACATAGCACGAATCGATTAAATTATACAATCAACCTCTTGGTTCACTATTTTTTAAAACCTCAAATAATACTCAGTACCCGCATGTGCGATGTTGTCCAACGATCGTGTATTGTTTTTTTTTCGATTTTCAGTATACAATACAACATACTTTTAGCAAAGGGTACTGTATGGTTTTGTAGTGTTTTTGTAATGTTGTTTGTTTAATGGTTTTGTAATGTTTTGAAGATGTGGAGTCCATATTCATGTTTTATTCGTCTCCACGAACTCAGAGTACCCACTCGGCTATCGCACTGTGAATCTCTGTGATGGTCTCACTTCTTTGATTACCCAATACAGGTAAGGACCAAGATGAAATTAGTATTATTTATTGATACGACTTACCGCCATGATAGTTCTCAAATTATGCCAGGATTATACCAGGAGACTCACCTGAAACAAAAAAGCAATTAATTTAATGCTTACCTACTCGAGTTCATATTCTAGGTACAATAACATAAACAAAATAAATTACCATTTCCGAAAAATGATGAATGAGGTTTGGAACTCCAGTTTGAAAAATCTATGAAAAAGAAAGTAAATAAACCACCGTTTCAAGCAAGGTCTTCTCACAAACCTGAAAATCACGAATCTATCTGTTAACCCTAGCTCGTCTCAAGGCCAAAAGCAACAAGTTTGTGAAATTTGTCACCAAAACGAAATACGAGCGATTTTCATTTTTATAATATTTGATAAAAGATCAATGTATTTCAATTCTGCCAAATTCTTTTGTATTTTTTAGAGCAAATGGCCACTCATGGAAAAGTTCGAAATTTGAACAATTTTTTAGTGAGCAAAAAACAAAAATTCATACATTTTGAACCAACTCAGGTGAATATTGAAAAGAAATCCTTTTGAAGAATTAAAATATCCTGTTCCGTTCGGAGTAGCAGACTAAATGTGGCCCCAAAGATGCTGCCATCTCAGATCTCAGAATCATACTAAACTAAAGATTAACCTCACCCAGAACTTAGGCAATATCGGTACCACATAAGTACTCCTACTTTGAGTGGTGGTGGTTGAGTTAAGGGGGTCTCAGTCGGTCTCCGTTCGTTTTTAGTATTTACCGAAATTTAAGGCGCAAAAACTTAAAAAGTTGTACTTAAATTTGAAATTTTGAAGGATTTTAAAATTATTCCCAGTTCAACCCCTAAACCTCTCGTAAGTAGCGAACGGTTTGTCCTACAAAGCTCAGAGTGGTCTCATTCGATTCAAGAAATTAAGTTCTATTTAATACAGAGATTTTCCGAGCTTGGGCAATTTGTAAATTAAAACCCTTACTTTCCACCCCTTACAGGTGGAATACACACTAACCAAAATCTTAACTAGACCCACAAAAAATAGAGTCAAAATACCGAATTTCATCAAAATCTGGCCATGGTAAACGGATGGACGGAAAACGTTTCATTTGATTCTCGAAATATACGTACATTGAAACGTAGGTAACCCATCAGATTTTGAGGAGGGGTTAAGAAACATTTTCTTAGTAAATTCCCGAGATTCACAGTTGAAAATGATAAACCAAAAATAGATTTATATCTACATAACATTTTGAATTTTTATTCTTTCTTCTTCTTTTGGCGCTACAACCCGCGAGGGGTCAGGGCCTCCCTTAGTGAGATCCGCCAGTCGTCCCTATTAACTGCTGCAGCTTTCCAGTCTCGAACACCCAAAATGGAGCGTGCATCCGCCGCCACACCATCCACCCAGCGTAGTCTAGGCCGCCCGGGCCGTCTTTTGCCATATATTCTTTCGTCTAGAATTCTCCTTGGTATTTCCTCCGGGCCCATCCTGGCAACATGTCCAGCCCATCGTTGCCTTCCTACCTTGATGAACCGAACGACGTCCCAGTCTCCGTATAGCTCCATGACCTCTTGATTCGTTCGTTGTCGCCACACGAGCTCCTCAGGATCAAATACCGCTCCCAGAATTCGCCTGAGCACCTTCCTTTCAAAACGACGGAGCTCTTCTTCGAGGGCTCTGGTTAACGTCCAGGACTCCGACCCATATGTCAGGACTGGCTTGATTAAGGTCTTGTACAGCCGTATCTTGGTAGCCCGAGATATTAGTAGCCCGAGAATTTTTATTGGGAAACACAAGACTTTTTTGTGTGATAATCTCGGTAGGTACGCGTTCCATGCGTTTGCATAAATTTACCATCATGAGATGGTTTTAGCTCCCCTTCTAATAACGTAAATCGGCGTCATGGGTCACGAAATACACCCCAATTCTGACGCAGCATATTTATATTGCTGTTTAAATATAAAAAAAGAGGGGTGATTGTGTGAGAGGAGAGGGAGGTGCAGCGAGCGGCTGAGTGGGCAGTTATTACCTTCGTGCTTTTCACTGTGCGTGACGGACATTATGATTTTGAATTGGAGAATTTCCGTGTTGATATTTATTATCACAACAATAGAGTTTGATCAATAGCCTTCCCGGCATAGGAGGTTCCTGGCTCCCAGACTGAAGCCCAGACGCTGGTCCCATTCAGCTCCCCCTTTTCCTTCAGACTGTTCCCCACAACCGAAGAGAAATACAAGAGAACTCTAGATTCCCCCATTCATCGTGATTATGGTGGTGAGGGACGATTGTCACCGTTTTTGGAGTAATTAATTTCACAAGAATTACGTTCATTACGGACCATATCAACATTTTGATCCCCCCCCCCCTTTTCACGATAAAACCTTGGAAAAAACGGTCTTTCAAGCAATATGAGTTTATGAGCGAATCTTTTTAAAATCGATTTTCAGTAAAAACATAGTTACCAACATAATCTATACACAGGGTTTGTTTTCAAGATGTATGTATAATGATGTATGTTATCGAGAGTCCATATTCATGTTAATAATAATAAATGAATTTTATTTGTAGCAGCCATTAGCCAATAGGTACGAATGCTCTGTTCTAGTTTCATTACCATATAAATTATTTAGTTATGTAAATCGTTTATATGGTATATTTACAATTATTTGACAATTTTAGTTTCTGATATTCTACTTATAATAGAAATTTAGTGGTGAATCTGAATATGCCATATAAATTACTGTATAGTAATGTCTAATAGTAATATTATATAGTGGTTACAAGTAGATTTTCGAATATTTTAGTAGGCGAAATGACCTGTCTTGTCTTGTGTTTTTAATTCTTGTTGTTATTAATTACTGCACGACGTTTCGACCCAGGATCTGGGTCCTATTCATGTGCATCTAAGAGGTCTAAGCGTCGTGCTGTAACAAACAACAATTGAAAACACAAGGCAAGACTGGTCATTTCGCCACCTAAATTAATGTATGTATCAGTGGTATGATGTCAAGTCCACGTGGACTATATGATTGATCAAAGTTTATTATTTTCAATAATTTAGGTCACTTCTAAGGGTTGTTGCTTTCCATCAATTTAAGACATCAGTGAATTTTTAGAATTTTTAGAGACCACGCGGAGCCCTGTAGAACAAACCGTTCGCCCCATACGAGAAATTAAGGGTTGGACGTACGATAAACCAGAAACACGAGTGTGAATTGCAAAAGAGGCCAAATCTCCCTTCAAATTTTAGCTGACCGAAATACGATCGATGTTTTTCTTCATGTTGGTTGGTGGTAACAATGTCACAGCCGTGTTCTTTGCAGACGAGTGATCTATGTAGATAAATAATAAACCTTTGTATAATAATTTGCAGCGTTTTATTAAATAAAAATAATGAAAAGCGAATACAACAGCAAGTCTAATATTGGTCAATAATACCTCAATCAAAAAACACTATATATTTAACAAAAAACAAAACTTTTTTTGTTTTTTTTTCTTTATTTTATATTTTTTTCCACTATTTTTTTTTTTTTATAAACTATATATTTATAAATGATTTTTTGAAAAACTTCATGAATCGT
The DNA here is from genome assembly GCA_009739505.2 of Apolygus lucorum. Taxonomy (NCBI): domain Eukaryota; kingdom Metazoa; phylum Arthropoda; class Insecta; order Hemiptera; family Miridae; genus Apolygus; species Apolygus lucorum. Next base: position 23,965,742 of record CM019179.2, read on the forward strand.
TTTAGAATGTTCTAAAATTGTTGAGTACATTGTAATAGCTTCTAATATTTTTGAGTCTGCTGTAATAGCTTTATTTTCCATGAACATTCGCAAATATAGTGATAGCAAAAGACCAGCAGCAACAGTTATAAAGTTAGCTTGAATATTCCGGGGCTAAATGAAAGAACCTACTCTTAATCTGTTGATGGCTGATTCCTGTTTGGAAAAAAAAAAAAAAAAAAAAATTGATGGGACTACTTCGTTGATAATAGGATTATATATTTCCGCGGATCCCGATGTAGCTAATGATAATCCTTCGGTATCGAGCATCTCCTCCTTTTAAAACCGTAATTGATTAATTTATAATCCGCCCCTTTTAATCCCTCTCGCCCCCTTTTTTACGCCGAATTTTCCCGGAACCTCCGAGTTATTCCCTGGAAAACCTAAGAAAAACGCTTTTACCGAGAGAAGGGGTAGGAAAAAATGGGGGAAAATCCCGTCGCTTTTCTCCAATGTCATTTCTCTTTTCCGCCGAGAGGAAGAAAAAGGGTATCGCGGAATGAGGAAAAGGGACATAATTTTGAATTCAGAATTAAAAACCAAGAGTATGTAAAGCGGGAAATTATATTCCGAGGGTGGAAATTTTGCATCGGGATTTTCCTTGGTTGGCGAGTGAGATTGAGGATTTATTTGCATTTCTTACTCAGAAGGAAAGGAAGTGCATAGCTGGTGATGGAAGGATATGGTTTTGCTGAAAATCGCCCAATTAAAACTCTACTCAAAAAGGCTCATTTTCATTTTAATCCGCACAAAATAGACGACGTCGAATGAGGCCATACCAACTCATGAACATCTCAATGATTTTGCATGATTTTGTCTATGATTTTTGGTGATTTTTTCTGATGTTTTCAAATTTTGTGACTCTTGTTAAGGAGGATTTGGATAAGCGGAAAAAGTAGAGGATAGTAGAGTAGTAGAGGATAAAATCGACAAGAGTAAAAAACGCTACAAATTATTGCTACTATATAGATTGCTACTATATTGCTACTATATAGATCACTCGTCTGCAAAGCCACCAACCATCTAACATGAAGAAAAACATTGTTCGCATTTCGGTCAACTATAATTTGAACGGAGATTAGGCCTCTTTTGCGATTCACACTCATGTTTCTGATTCATCGTACGTCCAACCCTTGAATTGAAGGAAAAACAATACCTTTATATCAAAATTTTCTGAGTGAGGGCGTTTTCAAAATTTCAAAATTTATTTTTTGACCCTTAAAAGTTACCTACATCAACCAAAATATTCGGGGCACAATTAGACCCCAAATGGAGCCTACATGCCAAATTCCATCAAAATCGGTCAATGCTAAGTGGCGAAAGTGCGGCGTACGGCGTAGGGCGGACGACGGACGGACGGCCAAATTTGGATTCTACGTACCTTCAACCGTAAACCAACAAATTTTGAGGGGGTGTTAAAAAAAATTTTCTTGGTCGATTTCAAAGATTCATTATTGAAAATAATAAACCAAAACGGATTTTCCAGAAGAAAAAAAAATTAAGTCTAATATTATCGATATCTTTAATAACGCCCTAAACCGTTCTATATCAATTACATATTCCAAAATAATACTTTCAAGTTGGCTACTATCAGGCCGAGGGCGATTATTTTCATAGGGGACCATCTTCACCCGAATTCGCATAATCCCTGAAAAATTGCGTCGAAATCGACGTTAACTTCGTTCAGCTTTGCCTCTATCAGGATTTCATGACAGACAGACGGACAGACATACACGGAACCCAAATAGTTCCGGAAGGCCTAAAACATAAAACACGAGTGGAAATTCTGAATTTGAAGAATTTTTTTTTTCAACCTTGAAAAGTGAAAATAATGCTTCCGCTTAGTTGACCCGGAAGCAAATATCGTAACGATCAACTCCGTGATAGAGCTCAGCATCAAGTTCAATGTTATTTAATTCACGTTGAAGTGGAATGAGTTGAAGTATACCTATGCCAATATGAGATAAGTAATTTTAAGAATTGAAGTATATAATTATGTTTATGGTTCAATTATTCAAAATTATTGTAAGAAGAATATACAAATCTGAATCTGATCAAATCTGTCAAAGCTCGGCGATATTAAATGAAGGCAATGGACGGACAATGTAGGTAGCTAACTACATGTTGGTAACTATAACACAGCACTGCGAGATTTCATAATATGAAATTTCATGTTATATTATAACAACAGTACCAAAATATCAATAATCGATTGCCTTCAATTTGGGGAAAAACTATTGACCTTTACCAGGGGTGGAGCCTTGATTGATATTGCAGGAGGTGAGTGAGGGTGATATTGAACTATATATTGTCATTTGTATACACAGTGACATCAAACAATCCTAATACAGTAATACATATGGTTGTGCAGTGAATTTCGGAGCTGGTTACGTTGTTCAAGTACTTCTCGAACGAACACAAGTGAGGTTGAAGAACTGTGATCCAACTGCAGCGCTCATGTTTTTTTAATATTCCCATCGCAGTTGGTTTGACTCGGAAGGAGGAAAAAACCGAAGATTTCTCTTCGATTAGAAGGGGAGGTCTAAAGTCGCAGGTGGTTTTCGGGGATGAAAAGAACTCGAGATGGTTTGAAGGAGGTGGAAGTGGCATTGGAAGGATAAATATTTGAGAGGCGAAGGAAGGTCCCGGCAGTACAAAGAGAAGCTGCTGTAGTACGACAGTACAGAAGCTCGCTAGTCCTGACGCATACGTGGAGAATACAGAAGCAGACTCCCCTCTTATATCCGCCACCTGAGATGACAACCCCAGAAAGATGTGATCCTTGGAGGAAACCCGATATTCAACATTCATACTCATAATGGTTGGATTACTCGGGCGTTGCTCATGAAAGTACGAGTTGCTGACATTCTTACGTCAAAAAATGAAATTGGAGTTGCTTTGAACGGGTCCCTACAAACTCATCGAAAGGACACTCATCGAAACGTGAGCTCGAAGCTTTTTGAGGAGTATCCTCATAGGGTGGGACACTAGTCGAAAACTGGAGGATGGGAAAGTCGTCGAAAATATCTAATCGGACATTAGAGATATGAATTGAATGATAAAACTAGTTGATAATTATTTTCGATGAGTTTCTCGTTCCCTGTGGACACTAGTAGAAAATACTCTTAAGGGACAGTCATCGAAAGGAAAGTCCTCAAACTAGACCTCTGAAGGGTTTACTACCTATACCGTACCGCTCGCTGTCAGGTAAATGGGCCAGGGCCTCCAAGGAGGTTAGATAGAACAGGCCACACCACTCCTCAGTTGATTCGTTATAGTAAGCCCCCGCTTACCAGTGGTTGTCTGATTGCCCCAGAAAGAATGGATCTATTCATAATCTAAAATAAATTTCTGCTTCCTTTTTAAGATAATTTTTTTAATTGTACATATGTGGCGGTTTCTACAGTTAATTTTATTATTTCATTTTTAACAACCCATTGACATCTTGCCACATGTTGCGTTCTAATAAAAATCATTATCAGTTCCGTTCGAATTCACGAAGTCAACTTCTTTATACATTAGTGTAAATAAGTACATATTCACGCTAAACATAGGTACCTAATTACATGTTACACACTCACACGCTTCCATTGTCTCTCCATCGTCCATTGGTTGAGCTTAGATCGGCATGCAACTATAGGGTGTGCGCATGGGTTGGAAATTCGCATTTTCACCCTCAAATTCGAGTTCGGCGCTCCCGAAAACCCCATCTGCCAATTTTCAGTTCAAGACTCCGGCTGGTTAAGCCATAAAACACCTGGAAAGGGGCCCGTGACGTCACAAATATGCATTTCAAGACCCTTTTCCGCTTGCATGTTGCACCTTTTTGGAAAGCTCTCACTGAGATCCATCATTCGGAAATATACACACAAAAAAACCATGCGCACACCCCATTTGCTGTCAAACATGCAAGAAACTGCTTTTTCTGGTCGTTTGTTAACTAGAGCCCTAATACAGAGGATAACTATTCGAAAGATAAAAAAGCTTTGTATTCGTGCAGCGAGTCAAAAAAATTCAGGTCCTCCAAAATCAAAATTTCCACTCGCATTTTGCGTTTCACAGCTTTTTGAACAACTTTGGTTCCGTGTCTGAAGATATTTGCTATCATGTGTATGACTGGGTGTTACCATTCAAATCTCTCATCTTTCATATGGTTGCGAGAGTCAATCGTTCCAACACACGATCATGGTAATTGTGAACATAATTTATAATCTCATAATTTGTGTGTAATTAGACAAACTACAGCCTCACTGAAGGTAGTGAAGCCCTAACAAAGGAGGTAGGGCTACGTCAGAGCTATAGAAGGTGAGGGTTTTGGCCTGGTGTTCAAGGTGGCCTTGAACTGTTATAATAGCAGGTAGTTCAGGGTTGACCCGAAGGTAACGAATATCCTGTCAATCAGATTTTTCGATGAGTATCCCGAGCTTCTACTTTCGATGAGTGTCCCGAAGCTATTTTTCGAGGAGTGTCTCGACAGTGCTGGACTTGAGTCGAATCAAAAAGTGATTCGATCAAATAACTGAATTAATCTATTTAATTGAGTGGACTCTACTTTTCGATGAGTTTCTCAGACGTCACTTTTCGATGAGTGTCCACTCTGGATTGGAAACCTATCGAAAACGCCATTCCATGATTTTTTCGATGAGTGTCCTTTCGATGAGTTTCCTAGTTCCCCTTTGAACCCCCAACAATGCCGTGTTTGTATAATAATTTGCCGTATTCTTGTCGATAATTTCTAATCCATGTTCTTAACATTCACAAACTATGTACCTAGTTAAGATTTCACATTTTAGTACCTAAGGAGGTACGTGTTGAGGGGGGATGACGAAAAGGCGAAGTGAGCAGCTGAGTGAATGTATAGGCACTTGATGACACTGCATTTGGCAATAAATTATTACGTAGCAAATACAGAGGGAATGAATGGCGGCTGCACGATTTTACAACTACGTCTTGACGACTATTATTTGAGCAGGCACAGCAGCTCAACCACAACATAAGGTAAGGAGGGTGACGCCATTCATATGCAGTTATAGGGACCGTAGAAACAGCTCGTCTGGATACAATTTATATTTGAGTAATAAAATATCAATTTGAATTTGGACTTCAAAGCGTGGTTTAAAAAAAAATTATAATTAATTTCAAAACGGATTTCAGTGAAAAAATAATAATAATAATAAAAATGCCCTAACTAAAAATTCTGAACTAATTTCAATAGCATGGATATCAGTAGCATCTATTAATCGATACGTATTCCCAGTCACGATCTACAAATTTGGGTCTGATTAAACCCCCATTTCTCATAGGAGATGGAAGGTTACTTGTCCATTTACTCAAAGAAGCTCGTAGAGAAACAACAATGATGGCTACTCGGATTATCAGTTTCTTTACTGGATGGGCCAAAAAATCTAGTGGCTGCGGAAAATGATCCAGAAAGAGGCAGTTTGCAACTGGTCCCCAACTTTCCTGACTTTTATTGTCTAGTACTGTCTGCTGTTGTAACTTGAGACCAATTGCAAAGTCAGGTTTGCGTATATCGCAAGCATATCATAGTTGTTTCAGGCCTATTAGACTTATGAGTCGATGCCAGGTAAGGTTTCTCCTTTGTGCCTACAAGCATATTCTTACTACGGTAAACGGCGGAGAGAAAGTGGAAGCGGAGGAAACCCCGCTTTGTATTACGCGATAATCAAAAGCTTTTAGAGAAGGAAGGTCTGAAGCCTCGGGAAAACTGAAGGCACCTGAAATATCTCTGCTGCAGCCTTGGGGAGCCTTTGTGGAGTTGAAAGTGATTAAGATGTCATTGAAAAACGACCCTCCCCTCCCTACTACCTCCACCGTATCCCCTCTCCTCACTCCCATCTCATTAGACCCGCGTTGTCGAGACATAATGAGGAAATGAAGTAGGCGTAACAATTTTATGATTAACCTCGTAAATTCGAATGAAATGAGGCGGGCATTTCTGGAATTGAATATCATGAGGTTGAAAACCGCACACCTTTCCCACTTCAACTCATCAACGGAGCTGACTTTATAATTGAATTACTATGCCCACTTATTTAATCACAAATGGAAAGTTACAGGATTGGTTTCTTGATTACCAACATCAAATTCGACTCTTGACGAGTGTAGTTATACAAGTCTGCTATAGGTGCAATATATTGTTTATTTTTCTCTCTAATCGAATTAGAAAGGCACTTTTAGTGATGTTTTGTTCCGAAGCCCATTGATTTCCAAAACACAAAAATATAAAATAATAAAATAAGAACCTTCTTCACAAAATACGGATCGATATCCAAACTGATGGTGGCAAAGTAGGTACTAAAGAGGAGAACAAAATTATACTGTATTCAGATTGAAGTCGCCGCCGTGCCTATCTGCAGATCTTACACCTATTTTGCTTCCGAGTCTACCAAGGTAGCGGAAAACTTTTTTTCATATTTCAAGGTCGAAAAAAAATGTTCTCCAAAATGAAATCCTTGCGACAGCCATAACTTCTACATTTATCATCCGATTTTAATGAAATTTTCAGGGATTATGCGAGTTGGCGTGTAGATGGTCCCCTACGAAAATCACCTCCTCAGGACTGATAGTAGCCACTGCGCATACGCAAACGTGTATTTCCTTGTTACAGCCATAACTTCTACATTTCCCATATGATTTCGATGACATTTTCAGAAATTATGCCAGTTGGGATGGAGATGGTCCCCTACGAAAATCATGGTCCCGAATTGAAAGTATCTTTTGCGCATGGAAAAACGTAAAATCCTAGTAATAACCATAAATTCTACATTTTTCAACAATATTCAGAGATTGTGCGGGTTGACGTGTAGAAGGTCACCTGTGAGGGTAGTGCAAGGTACTTACAGATTGATGTTTTGAAATAAACTGCTATGCATCGGATCATCTATACAATCGGGTTATGGATGGCGAGGAAGCTTGCGTTACTTTTCACTTGGCTCGACTCTCGCTACATAATCCTCATATTTCCTCATAATTGGTAAGGAAACTAATCTACTTGAACATACGCTTGATGAGGCTCATCTCGAATACTACACTATAATCTCCTCTTTCTCTGAGTTTGTGGAGACGAGTAGAACACGAATAGTATTCGTTGAAGATATTATCTTCAAGTACGTCCTGTGCCTACATTATGTTGGTGTGGTATTGTGTCTCGTACTACTAACCGTGTTCGTAGTTATCGACCTAATATACTGATTATGCCTTTAACTGAGTTTTGCTTTGGAAACTACTCAGGAGTGAGGTAGGTAATTAATCGACCGGCAATGAACAGACCGTTATCGATTAAAGGAGGTGAGGTTTGTTATAACAGAGAGCAAACTGCTAAAGCTCTATTAGGAAAGGAAAGTAAGGAGACGAATAAACTATGCGAATATAGGAGGAGTTTGATGTGGTTGTGGTGATGAAATTTTTTTTTTTTTTTTTTTCTTCAAATTATATTTATTGCACCAAGTAATTCAACTTATTAGCAACATTTCTCGGACAATGTATATAAATAACTGAAAGGAGAGTGTGGTACATAGCACACCTCCATACTTCATGTCGGCTATTTTATGTGTCTTTTGACGCACAAGATTCACAGGAGCGCACAGCACAACACTCACTGAACAACTTCATGAAAACACCACTCCCTACTGCCACAGATCGTGAGGTTTTCGTCTTTTCAGCCGCCTGAGTAGATCATCAACATCCAGCAACTTCACAGCCTCCTCGTTGATATGACCTTGTAGCCTCTGGTGATGGGCTATTGCTTGAGTTTTGATGACTTCATTTATTGTGGGAATTTTAAGGTCCTTATGGATGTCGTCATTGGTTGAGTACCAATACGCATCAACGCATGAGCGCAGTACTTTGTTCTGAAAACGCTGTATAATGTCACGATTGCTTTGAGAGGTGCAGCCCCACAGTTGTGCACCATATGTCCAGACTGGCTTAAGGACCTGATTGTATAAAGTTAGTTTGTTCTGTATTGACAATTTTGATCGTCTACCAACCAACCAATACATTTTTTCGGAGTTTGATGTCCAGTTCTGTTCTTTTATTTTTCACATGCACCCTCCAGCGGAGTTTCGTATCCAGAGTCATACCCAGATATTTTGCCTCATTAGCAAAAGGGATGACTTTGCCATTAAGATATATTGGTATATGTTTGATATGGCGGTTGGTAAAATCAACATGGACTGATTTGGCTTCATTCATCTTGATTCTCCACTTAATTGTCCAGTCATGGAGTTTCTCGATGGATCTTCTAAGTTTTAAAGTTGATTCGCGATTGTCTTCACCAATAGCAAGGACTGCAGTATCATCTGCAAATGATGCCAGGGTGTTACCCTCGTGTTCGGGTAGATCGCTAGTGTATAGGACGTACAAGAGGGGGCCAAGTACGCTTCCTTGCGGGACTCCAGCATGAATCATTTTTGCTTCTGAGTATGCATCATCTTGTTTGATTCGGAAGTACCGATTTGATAGGTATGAGTGGAGCAACTCAGCGTATTTTGCTGGAAGCATTTGTCTGAGCTTATGATTAAGTCCCTCGTGCCAGACTTTATCGAACGCCTGGGTAACGTCGAGGAAGACAGCTGAGCAGACTTTTTGTCTTCCATGGCTTGTTCAATAATATGAGTGATCCGGTGCACCTGATCTATAGTCGAATGCTTATGGCGGAACCCAAACTGGTGTTTAGGTATGAGGTTTCGTTCTTCCACAATTTTTATTAGTCGTTTGTGGAGCACTTTTTCAAAGAGTTTTGAGAGTACAGGTAATAGTGATATCGGTCTATAAGAAGTTATTTCTTCAGGAGGTTTACCTGGCTTCAGTATCATGATGACTTCAGCGAGTTTCCACAGTTGTGGAACATACCGAAGTTTGATAGAAGCATTTATGATTTGTGTGATCTTTACAAGCGTCTTCCGCGGAAGGTGTTTGAGGACTTGTCCAGTGATCAGGTCATATCCAGGGGCCTTCTTTGGATTTATCTTGGTGTTGATGGTGTTTTGTATTTCTTGACAGTGACCAATGGGATGTCAATTTGTTGATCTCCCAAGGGAACTTCTTTGAGAGATTCCTCATTAGGACAACCAGAATTGGGCGTGAAAATATCTGCTAGATGACGAGCAAAAGCATCAGCCTTTTCTTGATTGGTTTTTATCCACTTGTTATTAGTTGTATCTTTAATAGGTGGTGCTTGGATGATAGGTCTCTTCAAGTGCTTTGTTGCCTTCCAGAGAGAGTATTCAGTGTCTCGATGACTGGTAAGTGACGTGAGAAGATCTTCTTGGGTTTCTTCTTGTATCTGTTCCATCATTTTCTTCAATTTGTTGTCAAGTTTGTACCATTCAGTTTTTGAGAGTGGGGATACGTAAATGTTGCCATTTACGTCTAGCTTTTCGTTTTTCTCTGATCGTATTCACAACTTCGCACGGATAGTTGAGGCCCTTCAGCTTTCTCGTTTCTTCAGGGGTGTTTTGCCATGCCGCAGTTTGGATGGAGTGAACTAGTTGACCTAGCTCTCTATCAATTTCATCCGGTGATGTCAGTGCCACACTGAGATCAATGTGTTGATTTACGTTGATTTTGAACTGATCCCAATCTGTCTTTTTGTTCACTAGGACTGGATTATGTGGTTTGAGAATAATCGTTTCACTTAGTGTGAGAACTATTGGCGAATGGTCCGAGCTGAGGTCAGCGCAGTCCTCAACAAGTGCATAGTTCGCTGAGATATTTTTCATGATGAAGAAATCAATTAAATCAGGGCTCTTCTTAATGTCTGTTGGCCAGTATGTTGGTTTCCCACTTGACAACGGTATACAGTTATTTGATTGCACATACTTGAGAAGTTGTGTACCACGAGGTGTACTAAGTCGCGAACCCCAATACGTGTGTTTAGCGTTGAAGTCCCCGCCGATTATAAAGCGATTTCCTAGTAGGGAAAACGCTTCAGCAAATTCTTCTTCTTTTATGATATGCCTTGGTGGAATGTAGATACTGGCAATATCGGCTTCAAAGGATTTTGTACTGATGGTGATTGCACATATTTGAAGCTTTTCTTCCTCTATTTTGACACATTCATGATGCTTTATATTTTCTTTGATCAGTACCATGCTGCCTCCTCTTGCATTATTGCTGGGATGGAGAGCATTATAGGACTTGAATCCTTTGATTTTAAAATATGACTCCTTAGTAAAGTGAGTCTCAGAAATTAGGCAGATGTCTATTTTGTTTATATTAAGGATCGTCTCCAATTCCAATTTTCGGGACAAGAGTCCATTGGCATTCCAGCACATAATTCGTGAGTTGCGCATCATGGTGATTTCTTTCGTGTTTGATTGCAACCTTTTTCAAGGGCAGTTAATCTTTGATTGACGTTGGACAGAGTGTTTTCTATTCTGCTTTGATTTGCAAGTATGTTTTGCAATAACGACTGTATACTATTATCAGACTGCATGGGTGTAGGCTGGGTGACTCTGTCACCTACCGCTTGAGCGTATGAAGGCTGATGACCGAAATGTTGGTTTTTCTCATGGATTGGAGTTTTCGGTATGAAAACTTTTTTACCCTTGTTATTTGGTATGGTTTGTTTATCGTCATTTTGAGAGGCCTTTGAGCCTTGAGATCTTTTTTTCTGAATCTCGACAGCTTCAATGGCGGCTGGACATTTGCGGTAATTAGCTGTATGAGAATCACCGCAATTTGCACATTTGGCTGGGGTGGTGCGAGGTTTGGTGCACTTTTCTGTGGGATGAAAGCCTGCGCATTTAACGCACCTTTCCATTTTCGTGCAGTAGTTTTGGTTTATTATTTTCAATAATAAGCCTTTGGAATCGAGCAAGAAAAAAAAAATTTTAACCCCCCCTCAAAATTTGATGTTTTACGTTTCAAGGTACGTAGAATACGAAAATCGAATAAAAAATTTCCGTCCGTCCGCCGTACGCCGTACGCCGTACGCCGTACGCCGTACGCCGTACGCCGTACGCCGTACGCCGTACGCGGCACTTTTCTTAGCAACACTGGACCGATTTGGTTCAAATTTGGTATATGGGCTCCATTTGGGGTCTAGTTGTGCCGCGAAGCTTTTGGTTGATGTAGGTCACTTCTAAGGGGTGAAAATTAAGGGTTGAAATTTTCAAGAGTGCCCTAGCTCGAAAACTCTCGAAATAAAGGCATCGTTTTTTCACCAATTTTAAATAGTATTGAATTTTTAAAAATTTTGAGACCACCCGGAGCTCTGTAGGACAAACCGTTCGGTCCCTACGAGTACTTGAAGGTTTTCCTTCGATAAAACAGAATCATGAGTGTGAATCGCAAAAGAGGTCTAATCTCCATTCAAATTTTATCGGACTAAAATGCGATCGCTGTTCATTTCTTCGATTTGTATACAGTTTTGCCTTCTGCGTAACCAGTAATCAAATTCCCAAATGAAGCTTTCTATTTTTCCAATCGAGTGTGAAGCGTTTAGTTCTTTCTAATAAACTTGATTGTGAAGGTGTGAAGCCAGTATGGTGTGGTAGGTAGTACCTAGCTGGTAGGTAACAAAAAGTTGGTAGGTAAAAAAAATATTGGTGGGTAAAAAACGCTGCAAATCATCGCTCAAAGGCTTCTTCACTCTTCAGATCACTGATCAGCTGAGTGAGCTCCGAAGCCATTTTCAATCGTATAGAATGGAAGTGCTCTTCCAGGCGTCTCCAGCATTCGAGGAGATCTTCTTCACTCTTCAGATCAATGATCAGCTGAGTGAGCTCCAAAGCCATTTTTACTCCTATTGAATGGAAGTGCTCTTCCAGGCTTCTCCAGCATTCGAGAAGATCTTCTTCAATCTTCAGATCACTGATCAGCTGAGTGAGCTCCAAAACCATTTTTACTCCTATTGAATGGAAATGCTCTTCCAGTCGTCTCCAGCATTCGAGAAGATCTTCTTCACTCTTCAGATCACTGATCAGCTGAGTGAGCTCCAAAACCATTTTCAATCCTATTGAACGCAGGAAGCTGAAATTTGAGAGGGAAGGTCAAGGGAGAATACAGATGGTGGTAGGTGCTATTGATGGAGAACCAGTGATCTATACAGAAGGGTGATCTATACAGAAAATAATAAACCTTTGAGCAATGATTTGCAGCGTTTTTGGTGTGTGCCCATGATTGGCACCTCTTACATTGAGACACAATTTTATTAGGTTTGAGGTTTTCAAATTTTACCTTCGACGAGTAAAACTTCGTAATTCCATGTATAGTGTCAGGGTTGGTTCCTGGGGCAAAATCAACTATATACATATCAATAGGTGCTTTTGTTCCCCATTTCAATTTTTGGGTTACATTTAGGACTTTGAGGTTTGGATATTCGTGAGAAAATGCATCTTTGAGCTCTTCTGAAGCAAGCCCCCTTGGAAGTCCTTTCAGCATGACTGTGTAAGGCCGTTCCTGTTTGTTTTGGTATGTCGTAAATGGACATTGTTTATTTATAAGCTCTGATCGAATTGCACGAAAATCATCAGACGTTTCCGTGTTAATCTTGACTTTTCCGTCACCAAGAAGAGTGAGGGTGACATTTGGTACAATCGTAGTTAACCATGTTCTTATATGTTTAAAGCCCTCGGCATCTTTGAGTGCTTCTAGCGTAAATGGAGGAGGTTTTGGTTCTTTTTTTGGTTGGGATTTCTGTACCTGTTTTTGGGGTACAGTTTTCCTATTTTTATTTTGAGGTACCTTCACTGGTTTGAATTCAACTCCAGTGGCATTGTACGATCGAACTTCATCGTCTCCGACTTCATTGGCAAGATCACTTGAGTCTGTATGATAGTTCTCCCCATGTTCTACTTCATCAAGTTTAGCTTGAAGGTCGATGACTTTTTTCTTTTCACCAATAACGACTTCGTTACATTGAGTTAAATAATCACAGAGAGATTTAATTAAACTATATAACTCACTGAATGCATTTCTGAGTAACACATCTTGGATTGTGCTGGTTCTCTGTTGATGTTGCGCAAGGCTAGCCTCTGCTTGTGTCACGATTTTCGCTACCGTCAGCTCGCCTTCGCGGTCCAAGTTCATTGCCGTCCGGTGGAGGCCTCACGGCACGGGACAAATATTTTCTTTCACTGAGATCGATGTTTCCACCTTGAACGTTCGCGGGAGACTGTGGTGATGAAATGATTGAGTCGAAGGTTGTAGCTTGAGTGAGACGTCGAAGAATCTCGAAAGTTATGTTACCGTCAACTGGTACAACTTTGTGCCAATTTTGAGGTTTTTTTACGTGTAAATACTTTACTTTTCATCGTATATTATTGATAAATTTACCCAACATACCTCTACTTTTCAAGTATCAAATGCGACCATGAAAAAAATTCTATCTTTTATGCAAGAATAGAGAGAAATGTTTTTTCGTGGCAAATTCTTGTACCCCATAAGGGTACAACAATGTACCACAATTTTTTTTTAGCTTGAAAATATACGAATATCGAGCAGTGGACACTTCTTGCCCTGGTTTCTTTGTTACTCATCATGTTAACTTCAAAAACGCTGCAAATCATTGCTCAAAGGTTTATTATTTTCTGTATAGATCACCCTTCTGTATAGATCACTGGTTCTCCATCAATAGCACCTACCACCATCTGTATTCTCCCTTGACCTTCCCTCTCAAATTTCAGCTTCCTGCGTTCAATAGGATTGAAAATGGTTTTGGAGCTCACTCAGCTGATCAGTGATCTGAAGAGTGAAGAAGATCTTCTCGAATGCTGGAGACGACTGGAAGAGCATTTCCATTCAATAGGAGTAAAAATGGTTTTGGAGCTCACTCAGCTGATCAGTGATCTGAAGATTGAAGAAGATCTTCTCGAATGCTGGAGAAGCCTGGAAGAGCACTTCCATTCAATAGGAGTAAAAATGGCTTTGGAGCTCACTCAGCTGATCATTGATCTGAAGAGTGAAGAAGATCTCCTCGAATGCTGGAGACGCCTGGAAGAGCACTTCCATTCTATACGATTGAAAATGGCTTCGGAGCTCACTCAGCTGATCAGTGATCTGAAGAGTGAAGAAGCCTTTGAGCGATGATTTGCAGCGTTTTTTACCCACCAATATTTTTTTTACCTACCAACTTTTTGTTACCTACCAGCTAGGTACTACCTACCACACCATACTGGCTTCACACCTTCACAATCAAGTTTATTAGAAAGAACTAAACGCTTCACACTCGATTGGAAAAATAGAAAGCTTCATTTGGGAATTTGATTACTGGTTACGCAGAAGGCAAAACTGTATACAATCGAAGAAATGAACAGCGATCGCATTTTAGTCCGATAAAATTTGAATGGAGATTAGACCTCTTTTGCGATTCACACTCATGATTCTGTTTTATCGAAGGAAAACCTTCAAGTACTCGTAGGGACCGAACGGTTTGTCCTACAGAGCTCCGGGTGGTCTCAAAAATTTTTAAAAATTCAATACTATTTAAAATTGGTGAAAAAACGATGCCTTTATTTCGAGAGTTTTCGAGCTAGGGCACTCTTGAAAATTTCAACCCTTAATTTTCACCCCTTAGAAGTGACCTACATCAACCAAAAGCTTCGCGGCACAACTAGACCCCAAATGGAGCCCATATACCAAATTTGAACCAAATCGGTCCAGTGTTGCTAAGAAAAGTGCCGCGTACGGCGGACGGACGGAAATTTTTTTATTCGATTTTCGTATTCTACGTACCTTGAAACGTAAAACATCAAATTTTGAGGGGGGGTTAAAATTTTTTTTTTCTTGCTCGATTCCAAAGGCTTATTATTGAAAATAATAAACCAAAAGGAACCAAAAACAAGCTTGTTTCTAAAAAAAATTTCAATATTTTTCAACTTTTTAGGGAGTGTGTGATCACAAAGAAACTCGAAACCTTATCTTCTTCATTTTTTAATAAAATTCAGTAAGCATAACACAGAAAATATATTTTTTATAACAGAAATATAACCCTGATTTATATAGCTCAATTCAAAAGTAATTCCAAAACCATGGATGAACGGATGAACCGAAAATTTTGAGATTTTTAGGTAACTATCAGGAGGTTAGTTTTAACAAATCGGAGTGAAGATATTTGGAGTATTTAAATTTTTCAAATGTATGATACCAACAAAAATAACTTTTGATAACATTTGAAAATCTAAAGTTCATCATTGTTCACTCATTGCTTTATTTCTTGACTAAAAATAGGAAGAATTACAAAAAATAGTCCCTGTAGGTCTATCTGATGCGGAGATTTATGGGGGAAATGGTTAGGATCTCCCCCTCAAGGTTTGGGTTCCGTAATTTGGTTTGATTCGTGAACTGCGACATTTGAATCGTCCACGTGATCAAAAAATAGAACAGAACACTTTAAATATCAATGCATAAACGGGAAAAAGTTGGTGGCCCATTTTTTACTTTCCTGTAAATATCAAAGGAAATAACACACTCATGAAAAAGGCAAATATGGCAACTCGTTGCTGATATTATAGGTTTGAAAATATAAACTTACCAGAAACGTAAACCAAACGCTAGTGGGGTACCCAAAGGAGACTTTTTGGACAAATTCAACTTACGAAAAAAACCGGGAACAGATACAATTTTATCACTGTCGCTGATGTCCACTGATAAGCTTGTTGAGTTGGTTAACCTGTGCCTACACCATTGCCCCGCCCCTGTGATTTTTCCTGAATTAATAGCTTCATCCCAGGAATCGCTAGGTAGCGCTGACTGTGAAAAACGTTTGTGGCACATTGTTGGCGGCATTGTGACATGGGTGGCGAAAGTTGTACCAGTTGACGGTATTGGTGCTGCTGGAAGGCAGATAACTAGGTGTCACCCCTCGCATCCCTCTTGTCTGGAGATGGGTATCGGTGCAAGAGTGACACATATGATATTTATATGACATATAATAAATATGTATACACATATGATTTTTGGAAAAACTTCAGGGATCGTTGCAGAATGTTCCAAAACAGATTTTGGTGAACATATTTTTTTTTTTTTTAAGTCTATTCTAAAAATTTTGAGGCCATTTAAATCGCTTCATTTTCTTTGAAAATTCGCTAATAACTAGGTACACTTTCCTCTTGGTGAGTCATCACGTACATGGTATAATGAAAGTAGCAGAGAAATATCTATTTACGTTTGGGTACTCTATAGGTGAGGAGTTGATAATATTAATTTTTGAGGTTTTTTTTTCATTCTTAACTAAGGGGTCGGTTGAATAATTTTAACCACGGATACTAGAAGACACGGTAGGGGCCACGGGCCGCGAGGTCGGGGAAACCCCAAGGGCCTCGACGTCATAAGTACCCAACCCTCACGTCGCAGCCCTGTAAACGTTATTCTTAGTTCTGTTCGACCTTCCATTGACATAGTATTTACTGTCTTCATTTTAGTTTCCGTTTATCATGGTTTGCTGTGCAATTGCGGGTTGTACATCTCATTCTCGACATTCGAAAGAACAAGAATTGAGCTTCTACACGATTCCCAAAGAAAATGCTACCAGGAAGAGATGGGTCGCCGCCTGTAAACGAGCCGACTTTTTCAACGTCAACTCTGCTCGAGTATGTTCCAAACATTTCGACGAATCAGATCGTGAGTTAGATCTTTGGAGGGAATTTTTAGGACTGTCGAGAGGTAATATAAAAAGAAAATTAAAGGCTGATGCAGTGCCACATTTATTCTTACCAACTGGTCAAATATCATCTGCACCACATCCAACTGCTCTCAATAACCGTAAAATGCGAGCTGAAAAACGGGCCAATCGTCAGGAGGGTACTTCAACTCATACAAAATTCTGTCGAAGAACATATACCATCCACTGACCCAGATCCACTTTCAGATTCAAATGCAGGTGAACCAACAGATCAATTATTGCTACTTAGTTCATGTGCGGGAGATCGATCTGCAGAAATACTTTTTCTTACTGCAGAAAACTCGAAACTGAAAGAAGAAATACGAATCCTAAAAGAGCAATTAAAATCCGCTAATGTCGAAATTTCTCAGCTCAAAAATACGTCACGAATTTTCGAAGAAAAGTTTTCCCCATGGCACCCAATGGTCAAGTGATGATGTTGCCATAGCTGTAACTTTGAGATGCATATCATTTAAAGCTCCTGTAGTTCGTCAGGAATGTAATGAAAATTCTCCTCCCTAGTGAAAACTCAATTAAACGACGTTCACGCCAAATTTCATTCCTCGATTTGAGTTTCCAACTATTCAAAGCCCAATCATCAATATTCACAAATTTTGAGAGAGATGTAGTGTTGGGTTTGGACGAAATGAAGGTCACCAGTGATGTATGTTTCTATTCTGGACAAGAAATCATCAGAAGAAAAATAATATCCAAGTCATGATAGTAAGAAGTTTAGTCGGCAAGTGGATACAGCCGATATTTTTCGATTTCGATACACCGGTTACCACGAAGCTTTTGTTCGAAGCAATCAAGCTGATCGAAAACACTGGGTTTGAAATTCGAGCAATTGTAAGTGACTTGGGTCCTTCAAACAGGAAGCTCTTGCGTGAACTTGCAAGTAATGTAAGTAAAGGACAACTACCCTGGAGAGGATTAGAATGAGGAACCACTTCAATCATGCCGACAGATGGAGAGTGGTTTTTCCCTGACAACAAGTAAGGTTTACTTGCCCTACCACTGCAGGGTTAGAACCCTGATGAAATTAGGACTATGTTCGAAAAATGCTCGAGAACCGTAAGAAATAGTGAAGGTACGGACGCACAGTATTGTGAGTTTATGGGTCAAGTGATCAAAAATCAATTTGTGGAGAGTTCTGTTAGGGAAGGTTACTCTGATCATCGATTTCTTACTACTTCATATTTCAAGGAAAGAAAATTGCACAATAAATAATATCACAAGAAGTTTATGAAAAATGCTGAAATTTTAAATTCAAAACAAAAGTAACATTTCACCAATTTTACAAAAGTTCAGGTACCGAAACATAGGTCTTTAGAAGTGCATTACCTACACTGATTGATGAATCTAAATCGTCACTGTCATTAGCGCTGCTGATGCTGAAGAGAGCGCTTCCACAACTCAGTTCCATAGCGTTAGATGTGCTTGGTACAGCATTAGGTATCAGTTCTGTGGATGGTGGTCGTGTCAATGAAGTTATCCCTAATCAGATACTGGTTGATGACTTCATAATCTTTTCTGTTCTATTTTGTTGATATGAAAAATGCGAGGATGTGTTTTTTTTTCCTCTCTACACTTTCCTGCGACTTTAATTTTTCAAAAAGCTTTCTATTAGGACTGAAAATGCCATAGAAAAAAAAAGTCGCGGATAGTCGCGGCAAATTCCAACGGGATTGAGTCAAGGGATAGTGCCAAAAAACATTCAACAAATGCTCTAATTTCTCATTTCTCCTCTTTTGAGAAATTCACTATTTAATGTTAAGGTTTAAGAAGAAAAATTGGGAATTATTATTGTAACGATTTTACCGAGTGCTTAGGGGAAATTCATACTTCAAAAATTATTAAAAAATGTCAATAAAGCACATACTTATGCCGTGACTCGTCATGAAGAGCAATAAGACCTAACTTGTTGATATGACGGTATCCGCACACATAATGAGCAGGTAGTTCATCGTTAGCGTTTTGGGTGTGAAATGAGTTATTAACATAAATGATCGGGGTTCTTGCCCTCTGGTGATCCGTAGGAGGCTTGTGAGGTCAGGAAAACGAATTTAAACGTGCTCAAAGACTATCTGGGGATAGGTTCTTGCACTCCTTTCCAATACTAATAGACGTTAGTTTTTTCAATTTTTTACACATACAGTACTGTGGGACGGAGCGAGGGTACTTATGACGTCACCACCCAGAGCGGCTGATCTCGTGGCCCCTACCGTGTCTTCTAGTATCCGTGATTTTAACGCTTCTTGTTATGTGTTACACTCACAAAATGACTACTCCCTCATATACCTAATGTTTCTGTTTCTATAACCATAGCTTCAAAGGTTTCTACGAAAATTAGTTCAATAACTCATGCTGCATGAATGGACCTTTTGTCATCAGGACTCGGTGTGTTTCCTTGTTCTATTTCCTATCACCGCTGTCCCATACTTCGTCATCTACTCTCCCCGCTATCTTCCATCTCAACCCTTTCTCCTCCATACTTCCTCATCCTCCTTGTCCCATACTTCCTGGTATTATGAGCTCTAACTTACGTTCTCCCCCACATGTTGGGAGGATAAGCGAAGGAAATAAAAGGGCCACTAATCTATATTCTTCATATTTCTACCACCCTTCGTCCTATAACGGCTGACCTCTCCACAAAAAATCGCCTGAAGGCGTAAGAGATAGGAAAAAACGCGAAGAGGGGGAAGGAATATGGCGAAGAGGAAGGTTAAGTATTAAAAATGAATTTCATAAGTGATTTATCACTGGCAATTAGGCAAGTAGGTTGTGAGCTAATTGCATACTTGGGCCGTTAGCATTTTATAAATCACTTCCCGAGATTAGTTCTGGCTGCTGCGAGTTAGGAGGTGGGAGGAGCGGAAGGGTTGGATAAGGGAGGGATTGGATAAGGGAGGAGGCGGAGAGGGTAAATATCACCTTCCGGTAAATCCGTTTCATTAATTGCCGCCTCCTACAAATTTCGCGGGGGAGAGAAGCGGATAAGGTTCGGAGGGGAGCGCGGAAAAAGCGGCTTTTCCTACCAGTTATACCTCCTCCTCCGTTACCCCTCCCTTCAAACACCCAGCTAAACTCGTGGTTTGCGAATCCGCTCAACTTTCCGATTTGGTTCCCATTAATTTCCTACTCAGTTAAAAGGGACGACGGGATGACGGAGGGCGGACGGAGAGGGGACGACGGTCGAGGGCACCTGCTGCGCCAGCGAATATTAATTCCCTCTTTGTATGAAGGAACTATTGACATTTGAGTGTTCTCAAAACACTCAACAAAAACACAAATACTCACTCCGTGGGCCGAGAAGTCGGGAACCCGCAGTGCGGACTCATTATAAATAGGACTTTCCTCTGAAAAGTTCAAGACATCCTGAATGACTAAAATAAAGAATTTTCCAAGACCTTTGTACTTTTAGCAAAGTTTCAAAACTGAAACTATTGCACTACTCTCAAAATGATTAAAATGTAAAATTTTGAAACATTTTTTCCAAGGAAATCCGTTTTAGGACATTCAACTACGATTTCTGAAGTTTAACTCGTTTAGAGAATTTTCAAAGGAACCTAAGCTATTACAATGGCTTCAAAATTTTAACGAATTTTCACCCAAAAAAAAAGTAAGCAATCGCAATGACCTCAAAATGTTTAAGGTGGTAATTTTATTTTTTAAATTTCACGGAAATCCGTTTTTGGAACATTTTACTTCGTATTCTGAAGTTAAACACTTTTTCGTGTGTGTATGTGTGGTAGTCCGATCGTAGATGCAAAAAAAAATAATAACAATAAAATTAAAATGCATCAAAACGCTGCAAATTATTACACAAGGGTTTATTATTTTTTATTTTTCTATATATATCACTCGTCTACAAAGCCACCAACCATCCAGCATGAAGAAAAACATCGTTCGCATTTCGGTCAGCTAAAATTTGAACGGAGATTAAGCCTCTTTTGCGATTCACACTCGTGTTTCTGATTTATCGTATGACCAACCATTAAATTCTCGTAGGGAGCGAACGATTTGTCCTAGGTACAGAGCTCCGCGGGGTCTCAAAGAATTCTAAAAATTCCATACTATCTTAAATTGATGGAAAAACAATACCACTATATCAAAATTTTTTGAGTTAGGGCGTTTTCAAAATTTCAAAATTGATTTTGGAACCCTTAGGAGTGACCTACATCAACCAAAATCTTCGGGGCACAACTAGACCCCAAATGGAGCCTACATACCAAATTTCATCAAAATCGGTCAATGCTAAGTGGGGAAAGTGCCGCGTGCGGCGGACGGATGGCCAAATTTTTATTTTTTTTTTTTTCGATTTTTGGATTCTACGTACCTTGAACCGTGAACCATCAAATTTTGAGGGGGTGTTAAAATTTTTTTTTCTTGGTCGATTCCAAAGGTTTATTATTGAAATAATAAACCAAAATGAGATAATCGCAAAGTTGATCATATTAAAAGCTTATTAAATGAATGAGTTTTCAAGACATTTGCCAGATTCCAGATTTTTAACATGGAACATGTTTTAACCGAAAGCTAACTGGCTAAAATGCCTCACGAAATTGTGTTACGAAAAACGCTGCAAATTAATTACACAATGGTTTATTTATTTTTTTAAAATTATTATTTCGTCTGCAAAGCTACCAACCATCCAACATGAAGAAAAACATCGATCGTATTTCGGTCAGCTTTAATTTGAACGGAGATTAGGCCTCTTTTGCGATTCACACTCGTGTTTCTGATTTATGGTGCGTCCAAACTTTAAATTCTCGTAGTGAGCGAACGGTTTGTCCTACAGAGCTCCGGGTGGTCTCAAAAAATTCTAAAAATTCTATAGAATCTTAAATCGAAGTGAAAACAATACCTTTATATCAAAATTTTTTGAGTTAGGGCGTTTTCAAAATTTCAAAATTTATTTTTGAACCCTTAGAAGTGACCCTTCAGTTACTAGTTATGTTAACACCAAGACCCACAGTTGCAATAGTATTTTATCAAGTTTTCTCAGCAACTTTTTCTGTATTAATCTACATTCACATTTTTCATACATTTAACGTTTGAGCATCAATCCACTGTCTCGTGCTGGAGTATTCATTAAAACAATGATCGGTTGTGCGAAACTTTCGTAATGATATGGTGACAAAAATATCAAATAATGTTTATTCGAGAGTGTATCGAGGGGCGTGGTTATTTCAAAATGAAAGCACTTGAGAGATCCTAACCGTCTCTCGTCGGAATACGCGAGTAAATTATGAGGTATTTGGCGGAAATAGCACGTTTGAGACCCCTTCGACGTCACTCTGGTTTGTCAGGAAGGAAAAAATCGTCCCGTCACTCGGATTGAAGGCGACGCTTCTTTCGGATTGAGCGGAAAAAGATAGGAGTAAGACAAATTGTATCGACCCTCACACCAACGTAGGAGTGTAGACACTATCGGTATCTACGCTCGGACACTACCGAACACTCGATCTGTTCCCCCTTTTTTTTCCTCAGCGGACGCTCTCTAATCATAAAAGGTCTAAACGGAGACATCAGTCGTTTTGTGTTGGTTCCATCACCTCTTGAGGGCGATATGATCGACGTCACGCGATGTTCGATTCTCCTTGACAAACGGTGGCACAAGGAATTTTCATCTTATCGGACGTGGGATTGATAGTCCCGGAAAACTTTGGAGTAAACAACTATGTCGCACTGCGAGTTCCCAAGGGGCGTTTTACAAGAGCGCCCCTTGTACCTCATTTTTTGAAATTGCTATCGGAACCGCAAAAACCAAGATCTACACGTTTGTACAACTGGCTTTTCGATACCTCCATCCGTTACCGAAAGAGAGCACTATAAGCCCTTATGGAATTTAGAGAAACAAAGGAAAAAGTTCATAACCAAGGGGCGCTTGATGAGACCCTCAGTTGGTCGGTAGGAACATGTCATGTTCGGGGTAGCAGGCCAATAGGCGTTTTACAAAAAGCGCCCCTTGTGCCCTGAGTTTCCTGTGAAACGCCTTCTTCTCAATAAAAAATGTACAACTTTTTTCTCAAAGGGTCTAATGTGAATGGGCTCAACTTGATAAAGCAAGAAAACACAAGAGGCGCTTTTACTAATTCCAACGTTTTTTTTTTTTTTTTTTTTTTTTTTGGGTGATTTCACGTCATTCTCCTTATATTATTGGTTGGATCCGATTCAGTTCTTAGTTCCATCGATAGTACACTAAATTCTCAACAGAATGCGAAAAAAAAATAAAATAAAAATCTAGCTTAAATAGCAGTGACACAATTGAGTTGGGAGAAAAGTAAAATCTTCGAGGGTGTTTTACTCGTAATTGAAAAACTTTGATAAGCGCCCCTTGTACCCAAAAGCGCCCCTTGAGAACTCGCAGTGCGATGTGTTCTCATGGTTATTGGTTTTATTCACTAGCTGGACGACTCCAAAACATCCAAAAATAAGAAGGAGATGTTCTTCTACTTAGGACTTTTTGGTTTATAATTTTCAATAATGATTCTTGGAATCAAGCGAGAAAAAATGTCTGCAAGTGGGTGTGGCACATAGTTGTCTCGAATCCACATCCCAATTGTACAGATGATCCATGCATAGTAGCTGATCTCAAAACATCAGTATCTAAGTGCCTTGCACTACCCTCATAGGGGACCATCTACACGCAACCCTCACAATCCCTGATGTCATCGAAATCAGATGAATAATGTAAGAGGTTACGGCTGTTACATGGTTTTTACGTTTGCACATGCGCAGAGGCAACCATCAACCCGGGGGCGATGATTTTCATAGGGTACCATCTCCACGCCAACCTGCACAATCCCTGAAAATGTCATTGAAATTGAATGTGACAGACAGGCACGGAACAAAAATTCTGCAGTAAGGTCGAAACGTGAAACACGAGTGGAAATTTTCATTTTGGAGAACATTTTGCTTCTGAGTCTACCAAGGTAGTATGAAGGTCAATTTTCAAAATTAAAACATAAGTTCAAAAAATGTGTTGTTAACAAATTGGACCATAGTGTCACTATAAAGTAAAGTAAGTAAACAACCATTTCAGGTTGAATTTCGTCCGACTGCTATTCCAGGGAAGATCAGAATTGGTTCTGATGATTTGGCTACTTATTGCCTCAATAGAGCGGGGTTTACCAAGTGCACAACCCGAAAAATTATCGAGACCGATACCGCTCTCGAGCGGTCACCAGTCCAGATAAAGTTCCAGGCCGACTTCCTTGATCTCAGAGGAACCGGTTCATTAAACTAGCTAGCGGCCGTTGGCCATGGTGTCACTAGTTTCATCGAAAACATCTCAGGAATTCCACAGCTGCCCCAGGGTGTCACCAGAATAAGTAGATTTAAATTGCAATTCAAAAATTAATGGACAGAGCCTAATTTTTTGAACAATTTGTTTCATCATTTTTAAAGTTATCAAGTCAAAAGAAAAGTTTAAAACAAATATTTTGAATTTTTTTATAACGTTATCCTTGGTCATTTTTGTTATAACTCTGTCTTGAGACTTCCAATAGCCCACAAAAAATTCTGCTGTCCATTTAATTTAATATTGCAATTCAATTTTGGTTACTCCGGTGAAATTTCGGGACAGCTGTGGAGTTCCTGTTTTCGGTGATACTAGTGATCTGCCGTGTGAAGGAAGAACGACTCAACTCGAAAATGGTCGAAAATGGGGTTTTACGTATCCCCCCTAATTTCCTCCCCACCTTTCCGATGAACGAGTCAAATTTCGAAATTCAACCCGGAAGGGGTTGAAATCGTTAGGGGTGTAATTTGAAAATAACCTTATTTTAAGCAAAAACGTCTCAACTCCATGCTTTTTAGGAAAAACATCTCAACTCCTCGATTAAAACACCCTATATAATATTTGCACACCACTATATTTGCTATTTATTTGAGGAGAAAAAAAAGACTCAACTCGCTGAAAACGCCGTTGAGTTGTTTTTGTTGGCTTCAAGATCGGGTTGAGGCGTCTCGTATGGTTGTCGATATTTGACTCAAATGACACGAATCGATTGAAGGTACGTGTGTAAAGAGGAATAATTGTACCAGTCGATTGAGTTGAACAACATAATATGTTGTTCATAATATGTTGACCTCATATTATGAGGTCTTAAAAAACGCTGCAAATTATTACACAATGGTTTATTATTTTTCTATACCGGGTGTCCCAGAAGTTATGGTCCACCCTCCGGCATTTCCGTATTTAATTACGTAATAAAATGGGCTCAACGCCATTTTTCATATTTTTTGTGAAGAATTTAGAAAAAATACTTTTTTGCAAAAAAATTGCGCGCAATTGTGCGCAATTGACAATAACTTTGTTTTTTCAAATAGGAACCCCCATTTTTATTGCAGATTCAGATTCTACGTCAATTTCATGAGAAAATTCATACCCGAATCGATTTTTTTTTCATGCGTGCAACTGGTACTTTTCGCGCGCTAAGTGACCAGGGTGCGCAAAAGTGAGTTTTTTTTAACCCCAAGTGTGGCACATTTTTTTTCATTATTTTTGACGCTGAATCACGTGGTGAGGTCCTTTCTTCGATTTCATTGTTATTTCTCCCAATTTAGAAGGAAAAATAATGTTTTTGGACTTTGTTTTCCCTCACCCTTTCGCAATACGGGCTGGGGACCTGGCTAGATTAAAAATAAATTCCTCACTTCTAAATTGAAAAAAATAT